>DWCF01001037.1:0-34862 GCA_018230265.1 Delias oraia
TAACTATATTTAAAGACAGTGGCTTTAAACCATAATAGAGTGACCAAAAGCAGATAAAAGATGGCCATTTGTAAGAGGGCGCTCGCAATTCGTTTCGCGACTTATATGGTCCCTTGACACAAGGCCGCCACACGTCCTCGCTGTGACCGTTGAAATTCGAAATCGTCATATTAAAAAAAGACCATGTTTACATCAATTTAATCCATATTAACTATTGAACTATATTAAATTTAGTATTAATATGTGTATTGTATGTAGAGTCTTTAAAAATGAGACTTCCACAACTATAACATGTGCCATAAAAATAATATATTTAGCAGTAAGATGCACCAGACTGCACAAAATAAATAATTCATTTTAAGGCAACTGTAAAATGCTACAAAATCCCAGGTGAAATTAGAACTTAAGTTGATACAAAACAAATTTAAATCTTAAATTAAGCATAGATTAAATACATTACTAAAGCCTATTATAAAACTTTTGAATTATTTTATTGATATATGATGATGATCATTGTAATTATTGAACATGCACAAATAACATTCTGACCTAATTGTGTTTCTTGGCTATTCAAGTTTGATCACATTCATAAACAATTTGATTTCAAAGTGATATTATTAATGTTCCTGTATTTGATGTTATGTAAATAAATATATAATAGACTTAACAAATTTAGCTGCAGTAACATACTAATAAATCTCTTTAATCACCGTTCTATCTCTTCCAGGTAATTATCACGAGGATTGAATAGAAGGTTAATCATGAAAATTTATTTAAGGAAGCAATTTTTTTATTTTTAAAAATTGAGATAATAGTTGTAAGACACATAACTTATATATAAAGTTGTTTAGTCATGATCATATCAAAGACGATAAGATATTATCTGTAGTCAATATGATACACCATTTTGTATGAATATTAATTACAAATATACACTTTGTTTTATACAAATGATGTTATAATAACCATGAGCTCTATCTTGTCTTTTATAATTTCCTAAATGTCTTTATTAGTAAAATTAACAACAAAGCAATGTATTCTAGTAAAAGGAGTAAGGAATATTTTTTATTTTAGTTTATTACTTTTAGTAAGGTTTTTCATTTATAACTAGAGTATGAGTAAAGAAGAGTTTTAATTAAATTTATTTTTATGTTAGTAAGTACAAACCATTAGGCATATTTTACTCAAATCTTAAAAAACATTTTGTATAGAATTAAAATTATGTATCAGTCATAGTTTTTTTTAAATTTTTTACAGCAATAACTAGTGTATCATTTAGGGAACCTTGTTCCTGATTATCTCATTATTATATTTAAAATTTAAGCATGATTGTAAACTATGTCTAAATATTGTTTACAAGTAATTATTTTTGTTACGAAATTAGAATGTTTTATTTGAGTTATTAAACTAAAAGAGATGAATCATAGAAAATGTTTTCCAAACTAAATGTGCACAGGGAAAACGTTTTTCAATTCATGAAATTTTTGACCAGATCAAACACGTGTTGTGCCTACCAATCAATAAGAAAACTAGGATTATAGCAAAATAAAAAGTCATAAATTCAATGCTCCTTGAAGTTCTTACCATCTGTTCTCTTGATGTTGATGTTAATTCCAGATTGGATTTTGGTAGTTCCGTCATCCATTTTTGCACTGCTTTATACACCATAAACACTAATTAACATTATTTTTATAATAAACGTTTGCTCGAATATTGTCTAATTCATTCGGTTATTGTACAGAACCGGTGAAAATTACAAATAAATTTCTACAGCTAGACTGACAGTTATATCGAGCCAGCTACACTTCACGAGAACGTTTCAAATTTGTTTCAACACAACAGTCAAATCAATCACTTTCTACTTTTCCGTTATTAAATTTAAGTCTTGTATAAAATTTAAACAATTTATTAAACTAAAACTAAATAAAGATAGCAAAAACACTTTCAATAAGGACGGTTGAAACTCGAAATAAAAATCCAACAATCTTTATATTAACGCGTCGAACAAATTTTTACAGAACATAATAAACAATACAGTACTACCGTTTCTGTGGTAAAAAAGAATAACACCACAGAAAAGGCCACACTTTAGCGACATTTTTGCGAAACGTCAACTTGTAACTTTCCGAAACTCAAATATTGATTTGCAAAAAAACATTGAGGTAGTATAAGGAAGCAGACGCTGTAACAACATATACGAGAATGCAGAAATTACGGTATCACTAAGCGAAGCTTCACGTAGCGTCAATATGCTTGCGTTTCTAGAGGAGGCAGTTTTTAGCGCGGATCATCCGGATCGTATAATACATTTAGAGGCCTACAGTGCTTCGGGCACCTTTTTATGGTCGGAGTATATCTGATGTTTCGGAAATCTTATTAATGTACCAAAAATATTTGTATTTAATGCTTCCTCCACAAGGTAACAGAGACATAGAATGACACAAACGTCGTATTAATATGGCCGACTGGTTACTGCTTTATACTACCTCAATGGCAAAAACTTTTGTACTAATACACAGTCTTAAGAACGAACCCGTCAAATGATGATAAATAAAATTAATTACCATAAGTGCCTATCAGATCATCCTAAGGATAAAGGTTTATTAAACTATTTATAAATAAATAGAAAATATATTTTTTGTTCCAGATCAAACAATTAAAATAATAAAAAAATATAAACAATAAAATTGCAACAAAATAACATAAATTCCGAGACCATAGTGTTTTCAGCTTAACGACACAGACTTACATAGATTAAAAAAAAAACACATATCCCAATCAAATCTGTGACATACCTTTATTAATTTATATTGTAAAATGTATGTAATTCATAATAAATTAATTGGTGATTGGAGCCATTGCAAGAGTTACCCGTTATATTGGCCGAAACGGTGGCCAACGAGAATATTTTCTTAAGAGTTTACTTTCTAGGTATTATGTGGAAAACTCATGGAATTTTTAGTACAAATTGTTCAGGTCTGTGAACAATTATATGAAAATGAGTAATTGTGCTGCATTCAAAATTTTTAATAAAGCTCATGTAATTTTCCACCGCAATCAAAAAGGTTTGAACCGAAATCCATAATAACCATTAAATAAAATAAGGACTATCCGGAATCTGCTGTTAATTGCTTGCCTTCTTATAATCCCAAGTGCAATTTCGAGTTAAATCATTATTTAAAATGCCTAGCAACCCACATACCACCAATAAGAATCTTTGATAGAGATTTTTGACTCCAACATTAGCTTTGTCAGCAGTGTAGAGGGTCAGCTTTCACCAACTTTATTAATATATTAATATGATTACTTAACTACAGAAAACAAGAAATTATATTTATATAATATGACTAACTTTGTTAATAAAATTCTGATTTTCAAAAGAAGTTTTTGTTATTGATTACTGTATAATATTTTAATATGGCTATAGTATATTGTTTATATTATATAACTTGTGTTATTGTATTAATATTATTGAAGAAGTAAATATACTGATTCATCTTTTTTTATTATCAGTTTACAATTCTTTTTATGATTTATACAGAAGTTTGACTACGCCGCGAATTTTCACAGAAATATATATATTAATGTATTTTAATAATATATTTATATACGCGTATAAATATATTTATTTTGTGATTATTAAGATTTTACATTTTTTTATAGTATATCGGAGAACGGAGCTAAGAAGGCTCCTATAATATGGACAACAGCGCCACATCTGCGCATTAGTTGTGTTGTTGACTTTTTACGCCACTGAAGCGTCATTTTTTAAGGGTCTCCGATATTCTCATTCACTCTGCGAAACAGTACAAGTACCGTTTCACGCTGAGTATTCTGTGAACTCGTGGTATCACTTCGGACGAGCCGGCCCAATAAGTGCGTTAGCATATGTTCCAGCATGTGCAAATTAAATATTATGAAATTGAGATTTTATCATACTGGCCACTTTGATCTCAAATAATTCCTCTTTGGTTAGAAAGTCCAATTTCAAATTTATACATCTATTTCGTCGTAATTCTAAATTCTTCTTAATTTTGTCGTAATTCATGGGCCTTGCTATTTGTTTTTTTTTCTTGGCGCCACTCAGTTAACAAAATGGAAAATATCTATTTTTATTTACTTGCTCCAATGTGTATCTTCTAGTGAGTAGCGAGTTAAAGAAGAGTAAAATGAAACCAGGTTAAGTGTTTTTAAAGATTTATTAATATTTTAGTTACATACAACATGATACTTGTGAATAAGGTTAATTATTATAATCATGTAAGAGAATGACTTTTCATTGAGTTATGATACTTACAGCTACACATGTCTACCGCGAAACATGGGTTGACAGTTGACACGTAACTGGAATTCCTGGACAATCAGGACACCCATACAGAACTTGGTTAAATTTTCTTTGATATTTTTAAGAATATTCTACACAGTTTTCCACTGCGTTATTTGCCTTTTTCATTATGATCACTGTAATATATTTTCATTTCGAGTGTATTTGACCATTAAATTATATAAAATATTTAATCAATATGAAAGTTTAGATTTTATAGGCCGTCATGTATATTTATATATATTATTTTATATCATTTTATAGCCGGAATGTCATACCAACAGTATTACCACTTCAAATATATATTACGCTACTGTTTAAAAAAATAAACGGTTAGTAAAATATATATAACTCCTAAAATAACAATTTTATTGGCGTCCGATTTATCGAACGTTATGCACTAATGGGTTAAGACACATCTCAAAATGAATGTTAAAATTGAGGTCAAAAAAGTGGAAACAACTGACCGCGAGGCAGAACCGAGAAGACGCTTTCTATAATATGCAGTTTCATGTCCTCCGTCACTTCTATGTCTCTCAGTAGTACTATCTTCATGATGTCCGTTAGAAGAATCAAGTAGCCAATATAACTCTCGTCGTTCACATTGCTTGCACCTAACGCGCAGACTCTCTAAAAGATGCCACAAGTTAAACTCGCTCTCTTCGATGAGCGGCTAGTCGCACTCGGTCATGTGGAGCATACTCACACTTAGAAACGAGGGTTGCCCAAAGAGAGCAGCCGTCAAAGCCGGCAGAGCACCACCGACGTTGTCCTCGATAGCGGTGGTCACCGACCGATGTTTCTCCGAGAACAATTCAAAGTAGGAACTGTTGTGACTGGAAATGTTATCGTTGCGGTACAGTTTTTTATGGTATAGCGGACAACGGAACAGATGGGTCTTCTGTATGGTAAGACAAAACCGCGACACAGTCACGCGCATTGGTTAAGTTGCCAGCATTTTACACCAATTAAGTGGCACTTTTAAGGGCCTCCGTTAACGTCATGAGCTTAGCAAAATACAGTAGAAGCACCGTTTCAAATACAACTACCATTTCACGTAGGAGTATTCTGTGAGCGCGTGGTATCACTACGAAAAAGCCGGCAAAATAAAACACTCGCCGTCATGTCCTCTCCAACCACCGAATAACTTAAATTATAATTTATAATTATCCGGACCGGTATTCGAACCCGATACCTCTCGCTTCATGGTAGAATTATTAAACCATTTAGCTCGTTGCATACAAACAACCTCTACATCTCTTTACATGTAGTTATAAATAATAAGCGCCCACATTCAAAATAAAAGCATAGAATATTGTTTTAGTGTACTTCATTTTACTTGTTGCATGAAGTAGCATATAATAAGTAGCAGAAGCAACTCTCATTTCAGAACTTTGGAGACCCTACTAATATATAAAGAAACACCACTTACGTATATAAAAATATTAACAGACTGATAATTTGACCATTATTGTAGTTCAACACTTCAAATTTTTCGCAAAGCTTTGTTTGTATTTTTAGAACAAAAGTGGCCACTTTTATTGGCCTCAACATGGCTTTGTCACCATTCGGTCCCATCTGAAATGTTAAAAGTAAATTACTTTAGGCAGTTAAAGTTGTAACTGTTTTATTAACCAAAGATAATGATAAAAAATCATATTGAAAGTTATGTGTCTATCTGTGGGCAATCTTATATGTGTGGATGATGTCATAGCCACAAATAATTAATCAAAAACTGTTCATCACTTTATGATACATAAATTATGCTTGCAACCATCACACAGGTGATTCAATTTGAAGTGAAGTCAATTTGAAATTTTTAAAGCTGCAATAAAATCAAAAACCTAAAGAACCTCTTTTGTAGAGTTGAAAGCTGGTTGGTGTAATATTAATATAATATGTGTGTATGTAATGGACAATGGTTACCTCTATCACAGAATTTATATTCCTCCTTATCATTTCACATAAGACATTCATGCATTTCATAATCACTTCGGTATCTTTTAAGTATGTGCAATATTTGTCACACAGAGCTGCGTACGCTTTCCACTGTTCAGCCATAGCCTTGATATCTAGGCTTTGCACCACATTGCTAATTTGCAAATTTATATCTAATGCTAAAAAATTAAAAGAATCTCATCTTTGTAAGTAATAATAATTATGACAAGCTTTCTATCACAATCCAGTTAGGTTTTATAGTATGTGGAGGACACTGCACCTTGCCCTCCGGTTTGTCCCATAGTTGCCTCTTAAGACATCCACAGGAAGCTCAATTCTAAGCCCTCACTTTTTAATATTAATATCAAATGTTATACTAAAATGTTTCTAGAACTATGTCACTCTTACCTTCCAATAACACATTTAATTCCTCCTTCTGATTCAAATCAAAAGTGAAATATTTTTCTAATGTCAGCATATAAGTAAGTTGGAGTTCATTGCATTTTCTGAAAAGTTCTTTAAGTTGTCTTTGTACATTATTGAGGTATGCCCCATATACACATTCACTGAAACAATTAACTATTGTTACATTCACTTTTTGTAAGAATATTTGACAATAACAAAAAATTTAGGAAGTTTAGTTGGCACTTAAATAATTATTAAAATGTGAAAATTACCTGCTCTTACAGTGATTAAACACAGATAAAATAATTTTTCCTATCACAATAGGAAACTGTTTCATGGTTGAGCACACAAAAGGCATAAATTCTAATGCTCTTTTAATGTAATCCGTAAGTATTTGCAATAAGCTAACTGCATCTTCTATACAGGTTACAAGGACATCACTATCCAGAGAGTAAATGGAATCAATGGCTGCACTTAGACACTGCAAGCAAGTGATTATTTTGTAATAAGACTTCTATTGCATATTATATTCATGCTCTCTGTTACTCTTTCATTTTCATCTTGAAACAACAAATGCATATTTTCTAGTAAAGCAACATATAATATAAGTGATGGAGGTATTTAAACTGATATTATGTTTATGAATGAGGAGTATATAGTTGTCTTTTTCAATAATATGTATTTCATCAATTTAAAAATATTTTTACAGAAAACATGAATCACCTGGTCAATACAAATCTGACATTCCAGCATTACATTATTTAAGTTATTGCTAGAAAAGTTATCCATTTCATCAAGTGAAGCTTTAAATTTTGTTAATAGGTTTTCATATGCAGCTACTTTTTTCTGTTTAAATATTAGGATTATAATCAATTCAATTAAATGCAGAAGGAAATTTTGGGTAAGTACCAAAGTTATATTTCTTTGCCATAATTAAACAGATTGGTAGTATTTAATGGCAATGTCTATTAATCAAAAAACCAAATTTTAAATGATCATTGATGATAATAAATAAATTTTAAATTTATAATTACAATAACTTAAGTAAATAATTTAATTAATTATAAAACATAAATTAAATATCAATGTAAAGAATTTTATTTGATTTCAGTCTTAATTATCTAGCAGTTTTAAAGTTGTAGATTTCCTATGGCATATTTACTAATATTAGATTGAACTAAAAGGATACATCATTAAGTTGATTGAGTTTAAAATTGTTTTCTTGAGTGCCGCTTGTCATATTTAATTATATTATTCAAATTCAAAACTATTTTAATTAAGCTCTATATAGATATATAATTAAGGGTATTATAAATAATCCATTATCCAAGATTGTTCTTAATTTTTGCCTCCTAACGGTCCCAGTTTTGCCAGTGTCAGTTGTCAGTATGAAAAGATAACATTTATGTCTACTGCCTAGGATTCTGTCTGTAGAAGTTGACCAATGAAGGTTAAATTTAACAATATATATAGTCTGTGCATAATACGTGTTGCGTAGAGTGCGTTCACAACGCTCATAATATACATATACATATATCAAACATAATACGTTAAGTAAAACATTATATATGATTATTGTGAGCATCGCGATGAATGCACCCATAATATGCATGATTTTTTTATAATATGAAAGCCAAAACAAAATAGGAAGAATTCGTTTTATATATATATATATATATGTTATAGGTAACAAAAAAAATAGATACATAACCAAAAATCAATTTAATTGTTATTGAACACAATAATTAATTATTTTATATAAATAAAATTATAATAATATTATATAATATTTAATATAATATGTGTACTATTTAATAATATTATATATTTTATTCATAGGCTTTAATATCTTTTCAGTTATTCAGACTAATATTAAGTAGCATTAGCAATTTGCTTATTAAACATAAGACTTCGGTCCATAAACGTGTATATGAAAGAAATAGCAAAGCTCATTCACTCTTATTTATGTTTTTCAAATTAAATATCATGCTTTTAGTGTCTATCGACACATGACGTGAATATAAAGTTTCCTTCAAGTCAGTTTCAGTCAGCTTCCAAGCGCAGAATGTAACTTATTTCTATCTTTTCGACTATATCGCGTCTTATTCCATTTGGAAATGTTTGCAGTACTGTTTAAGTTTAAATTATCACAGATTCGTTAACATTTTTCGCAGTTAGAACAAGCATTTTTTTTCTAGCTTGGTTTAAATGTATATATATGTATATAATTCAGGTCTTCAATTATTTTTTTGTTGTTATATACATATTTAGATTTAAAGCTTTAAAATCTGAATTCTTTTTAAATATTTTTTTCTCTTTCGAAACAAAATAATTACGGAAACAATCACATAAATATTTAGGAATCAGGTCGCATTTTGAGGGAATACCAGAATCACGAATAATGAGTGTTTACTATATAGGAAAAGTATGACACACCCGTTGGGATAACTCAAGTTTTTATAGAGATAACTTAAAATCATATTAAAATTTTTTTATCTTTAATATCTATAAATTCTTGTTTTGTGATCGAGAAGGATTTCCGTTAGAAAAGAAGAATACAATTATTAATCTAACCTATAATTAGAAGAATTAATAATAGTAGTTATTGGTTCACTAAGGGAGCGAAAAGAAAAAATCGAGGAAACCGAAGAATGTTCGCTGAAAGTCTTTTTAACACAATAAAATTTTTCAAGGTTATTGCCGTGGTTTGCTCTATGTATGCGTATAGAATATAGACTATTATAGACTAGCATTTAATTGGAAGACATATATAGTCATAGATATAGTATAAATACCATAATACAGTTGTAATAACTGACAGCTGTTTGATGTCACTGAATACAGACAACTGACCATCGTAAGACTGGTTAAAAGCACATGTCGGGATTGGGAATGTCTATAGCCGAATGTGTTTATTTCTTATGTTGTTGTTGTGCACGTTGCACCAAAAGTTTTTGAATAAAAATTCCATGTAAATACTTAAAGTATTGACTGTAATTTATTTTTTATATTACTATAAAGACGTAGCAAAGGTGCTACTAATTTCTACGATATAATGTGTGATAAACTAGCTGCTGCAATAAGGAATATAGAACTAGAGACGAGAAACAGTGAACTGGTAAAGGTCTGCCAAAAAATAAGGGTTAGTTTATTTATATTAATATTTAATTTCGCCTTTGTGGTTCTCTTTTATACAGCGTCTTTTAACTCGAAATAAAAAATTTCAAGAATTAATAGAATATATCTACTGTTTATTTATTTTAAATGTAGCTAAACATTGCATTTATCATAATTGTTTTTATATTAAATTAAAATTTATTTATTTGAATTTGGGGAGTGAAACATTATTATATGTTTTTTCAAAGGTCCATTTACCAATTTATTTAAATAATATGTAATTTTATATTTGAGGTTAATAAAATATTTTAAATAATAACTATCATAGTAAGTATATATTAATAGAATTTTTACTCTTATTTAAGTATTCAAAACAAATTCTTAGGCTAGCTCTTCATCATCATCATTTCAGCCGCAAGACTTCCACTGCTGGACATAGACCTAGCCCTTGGACCTCCATGAATACCTATAATAGGCTCAGTATTTAATAATTAAAAATTAATTGACTTTCAGCAATCACTTGTGAAGAAGCCAGACAATTTAGAAAATTTAATCACATTGTTATCTGAGTACATATTAAACTTTGATGATGCAGTGATAATTGGAAAGTACTTATCAAACCTATCAATAGCACTTGTCACAGCTAAGATTCCATTAAAATCAGTATTCCAAAGTAATTTCCATGATCAGGGAACAGATTGTGATAAAACCAAACATTTAGAATTTTCAATTGTGCTAGCATTGCTGAGTGACCATCCTGATGTTTTACAGTGAGTAGTTATTTCAATAACTTACACCTAAAGTAGAAATCTGATATATTTATGTATTTTCAAGTTTATATTTTTGTTTACTATTGTTATTAATGAAAAATTGGTTTTAGATATGCACAGAAATATTTTCAAATTAATCCAGTACCACCTTATGAGGTGTTCATTCATCATGAAGACTCTTATAATGTGGCTCCTAAAAAAAGACGTTTACAGAACTATAGGCAGAAAATATCTGACCTCAATATAGTGTTGTGTTGCTACAAACTACTTAAAAAATTACCAAATGAATTTTCCACAAAATGGGATTGGACAAAATTTCTTGTCAATTTTAGCAATCATGAAGATGAACAAATAAGATGGTAAAAATACTATTTTGTTTTTTAGTCTATTGACAGAATTGTGTTATTGACAATTCATAAAAATGTGTGGTATGAGGTGAATAAAAAATATGTTTCAGGATGGTAAAGGAGTGTATGGCTATTGTTTCAAACATGATTGAGTGCCAATCAAAAATTCTTAGTAAAAATCTAAAGATTTCAAAAGAGACTGAACTTAAAAATGAGTTCACCAAACATGACCAGATCATCATTGGAGAAGGAGTTGATAATTTGACCCTGTATACTGAAGATATTGTCAACATAGATGGAATAATGTTGCCAATTTATAACAAAGAGAATGTTACTCCCGGAAACCTTGTTGCAGTTAAGTCAACTGTAAATAACTTGAGGAGCCTAGCTCTTGCTGTAGCCTCAGGTTAGCTTTATGTACTCTATTAGAATCATATCAGTGCATTAGTTCATTGAATAAAAAAAAATAATTCTGCTCGAATTTCACTTTATTTTAGGAAAAGCATTGTCATTAATGGGCCCTGTAGGGTCAGGTAAAACTTCATTGGTGGAACACTTGGCAGCTATAACAGGTCGCAAGGGGAAAGCATTTAAAAAAGTGCAACTGGGAGATCAGACTGATTCCCGAATACTTCTAGGGTCACATCAATGTACAGATGTGCCTGGAGAATTTCTTTGGGTCCCTGGTGTACTCACAGAGGTAATGCTCTCTCTTTCTATAAATTCCATTCTCAATGGAATGTAATTGTATATTTTGTAACTTTTCTTATGTAGACTACAGTTGGAGTTGGTTTTCTTGAGTTGAATATGAAGTGTGTATGTAGTATGTAATAAGTACTTATTATATTCTAAGGCCGTGCTTAACGGACACTGGCTGCTGCTCGAAGATGTTGACTGCGCCGCGCTGGACGTGGCCTCCACTCTTAGTTCGCTGCTAGAGCGCAGCACGCTATGCGTGCCGGGCTTTAGAGACGCGTTGCCCGTCACGCCTGGCTTCCAACTCTTCTTCACACAAAGGTATAACATGTTTATAATATGATACAGATGAACAGAGTGTAATATGATAGATAAACAGGGTTATAATGAGCAGCGTTTTTTCTATTTGGTTTGACGTATAATAAGCTCGTGGAGAGAAGATATTTTGAAAAGCACTTGAAAATAGTGAACACTGCTTGTTTTCCTCCAGGACAGTCACCACGAATTACGGCTTCCAGAAGAGATTGTCCAACTCCAGTACCCTCCTGCAAAAGCACTTGACAGTGATCAACGTGGAGCCTCTCTCCCGATCCGAACTCGGTGAAGTGATCCGAACCCTCCACCCTGCTCTGACGACAATCAGCCCCAAGATGATCGAGGTGTTTATGATGTTCTCCGTCGGGTGTCACGACGAGTCCCTGCAGGCTGCGGAAGGGGTGGACGGGGCCAGGGCCGGTAGCGTTGTGGTGATGCGCGGCTCGCGGCTCATCTCCACGCGCGACCTCATGAAGTGGTGCGCCCGCGCCGCCGTCGGCTTCGACGTGGCGAGCCCGGAATCGGCTTTGAAAGTACTGCAGGACGCCCTCGACATATTCACGTGCTCCGTGCCGTCTCCGGAAGACAGACTGGAGCTGTCGAAGAGGGTCAGCACTTGTCTCGGTGTAGTCGACACCAAATCAGAATTCTACTGCAAGCACTACAAACCAAACGTGTCGCTGCAAGCGGATGCCCTCGTCGCCGGCCGGGTCCAAATTCCGCGGGTGGAGAAAAATCTGGAGGCCATCGAACTGGACAGCAAGCAGAGCGTGTTTTCGTTCACGCGGCAATCGACGTGTCTGCTAGAGCGAATCGCCCGCTGCGTGGAAGCCGATGAGCCCGTGCTATTGGTGGGGGAGACGGGCACGGGTAAGACGTCGGCGGTGCAGTACTTGGCTCGGCAGACGGGGCGTAGGCTCGTCGTCATCAATATGAACCAGCAGTCTGACTCTGCCGACTTGTTGGGTGGTTACAAGCCGGTGGATTTGAAGCACGTGATTCGTCCCATAAAGTCAGACTTCCTGGGTTTGTTCACAAGCTTCTACAATGCAGAAAAGAACCAGAAGTTCTTGCATCACATAGAGTCCTGCTACGAGGCCGGGAACTGGGCCGCCCTCTTGGCTCTTATTAGACAGAGTCACAAGTCGGCCGTAAAAAGACTCAGTAGTGAAAATGGGTCGCGGAAATTGAAAAATTGGTTGAATTTCGGGCACAAGCTGGCCAAGCTGGAGCAGCAGGTGAAAGCTGAGGCGAGGCTAACCTTCGCCTTCATAGAGGGCTCGCTAGTGAAAGCGATGCAGGAAGGCCATTGGGTGTTGCTGGATGAAATCAACTTAGCGTCGGCGGAGATCTTGGAATGCCTGGCCGGGCTGCTGGAGCACAAGGACGAGTCGATCGAACTCTTGGAGAAAGGAGATAAAGTGCCGATAAGGAGACACCCCGACTTCATACTGTTCGCGTGCATGAATCCCGCGACCGACGTGGGCAAGAAGGATCTGCCCGTGGGCCTCCGCAACAGATTTACCGAGTTCTTCATAGACGAGCTGACCGAGCGCAATGACTTGACGCTTCTCATCGGGGACTATTTGTATCACATGAATTTGAGCGGGGCAGTGCTGGAGTCGATTTACAGCTTCTATTCCTCGATTAGAAAGCAGGCCAAAATTAAATTAGTGGACGGAGCAGGTGCGATTTTTTTTATATGTTATTCGTAGAAATAAAACTTCGCCGGCGATCATATAAAATGATCGATAGCTTTTGTCGTGGCCTGTGCAAACTAACCAACGTCGTATGGTAAATGGTTGTACTGTTGCAGGGAACGCCCCCCACTACTCTCTGAGAACACTATGCAGGGCGCTGACCGCCGCTGCCAAAGCCAAGTGCGGAAGCGTGGCCCGGTCTCTGTATGAAGCTTTCTGTCTTTCTTTCCTAACCCAACTGGACAGCGCGTCGCACCCCGTGGTGGAGGCCATGGTTGCCAAGTGGGTAGCCGTTCTTTACAGTTTGATAATCGTTTCTTCGACACGGCTAAAGAATTTTGTACTTTCAGGGCAGTTCTAGGCAATAAGAACATAAACTCTATTTTGAAGCAGCTCATACCCGAACCACAGATTCATGACCACAGCTTTTTACTCTTCGAAGGTCACTGGATCCCTCAGGGAAAGTTAGATATCGATATTCCCGAAGGCTACATCTTGACTCCCTCTGTAAGGAAGAACCTTCGCGACATCGCCCGTGTCGTATCTCTGGGCCGTCTGCCGCTGCTTCTGCAAGGCGACACATCGGTGGGCAAGACCTCACTTGTAACATACCTGGCAAAGGCGTCTGGCAATCACTGCGTGCGGATCAACAACCACGAACACACCGACGTGCAAGAATACATCGGCAGCTACGCGAGCGACGCCAGCGGCAGCCTGGTGTTCAGGGAAGGCGTGCTCGTGGAGGCGATGAGGAAAGGCTACTGGATCATCTTGGACGAGCTGAATCTGGCGCCCAGCGACGTCTTGGAGGCGCTCAATCGCGTCTTGGACGATAACCGCGAGCTTTTTATCCCCGAAACGCAAACGGTGGTGAAAGCAGATCCCAATTTTATGCTCTTCGCCACGCAGAACCCGCCCGGCCTGTATGGCGGCAGGAAAATGCTCTCGCGGGCATTCCGGAACCGGTTCGTGGAACTGCATTTCGACGAGATACCGCGCAAAGAGTTAGAGACGATTTTGCATCTAAGGTGCCACATTCCACCCACTTACAGCAAGAAGATGATCGCAGTGATGGCCGAGCTTCAGATCAGAAGGCGAGGCTCAGCCGCCGTGCAGGGCAAAGACGGTTTCATCACTTTGAGAGACCTGTTCCGCTGGGGCCAGCGATACAAGCTTGCTTCTAAGGAAGTGCTGACCGCCGACAAGTTCTACGACTGGGACCAACACATCGCCGACGAGGGCTACCTGGTGCTGGCGGGCAAGGTGCGGCAGACAGAGGAGCGGCGGATCATCGTAGAGGTTCTTGAGAAGCATATAAAGAGAACAGTCACTCCTAAGAACCTGTTCAGCTTGCACGAGAACACATCGCCGGTAACCAAGGCTGCCTTGGAGATGTTGCTCAACAGCTCGCTGCCGGAGTTTGGCCATGTCGTGTGGACATTCAACCTGTGCAGGCTCGCCGTCCTCATAGCCAAGGCGTTCTCCTTCGACGAGCCCGTTCTGCTGGTGGGCGAGACTGGCTGCGGGAAAACGACGATCTGCCAAGTGTTGGCGGCTTTGGGCCGTCAACAATTACGCTCCATCAACTGCCACATGCACACGGAAAGCTCAGATTTCTTGGGTGGCCTGAGACCCGTCCGCCAGTATAGAAACGATGGGAAATTGTTCGAATGGGTCGACGGCCCTTTGATAAAGGCTATGGAAGACGGAGATTTGTTCCTTGCCGATGAAATTTCCCTCGCAGATGATAGCGTGTTGGAGCGCATGAACTCGTTGCTGGAACCTGAGCGCCAGCTCGTGCTGGCGGAGCGCGGCACGGCCGACTCCGCCGACGTCGTAGTAGTCTCCGCCGCACCCGAGTTCCACTTCATCGGCACGATGAACCCCGGCGGAGATTTCGGTAAGAAGGAGCTTTCGCCTGCGCTGCGCAATCGATTCACAGAAATTTGGTGCGACCACGTCAGCTCCAGAGAGGACTTGTTGGCAGTTCTCGAGAGGAGTGTCGCCAAGGGAATAGCGCTGGCGAACCAAGAGGACGGCAGCTCTGGTATCGGTAGCTGCATACTGGACTTCTGCAGCTGGCTAAAGAGTTGTGAAGCGACGAGCAAATTCCCTTTTAGCATACGAGACTTGCTGTCGTGGGTGAACTTCATCAACGTGACCGTGGAGAGGCAGCTGCTAGACGCCGCCGAGGCGTATGTCCACGGCGCCTGCCTCGCCTTCCTGGACTGCTTCGGGACGGCTCTTACGGGCCATGTCGACTCCCGCACGTTACACGCTTTGCGTGACGACGCGATTGCGTTTCTTTTGAACCAGGTGACAACGCTCGGCTATGAACAATCGGAAGTGCTAAGAGACAGGCTGAAGAGTAGCGGCGCCGTGCTGTCGGCAGAGCTGGGCAGCGAGAGGTTCGGCATGCACCCGTTCTACATTCCGATGGGGGCGCACCGGCGAGTGGACGAGTCAGAGCCGTTCACGTTTAGTGCGCCGACAACGGCGTCCAATACTTTGCGACTGTTGCGAGGCCTGCAACTCAATAAAGCTATTCTGCTGGAGGGTAACCCGGGCGTGGGGAAGACCAGCCTGGTGACAGCATTGGCCAAGAGTTCTGGCCATAGAGTAGTCCGTATCAACTTAAGCGACCAAACGGTTCGTATACGAGTATATATTTTAACTATCAATAATGACTTAAATATTTAACAAAGTAGTACGGTACAACAAGTAAGGAAACATACATTTTCAGGATATAACGGACTTGTTCGGAACGGACCTCCCTTCGGAAGACGGCTCTTTCCAGTTCAAAGAGGGCGATTTTTTGAACGCTCTACAAAACGGAGACTGGATTCTCTTGGACGAGCTGAACCTTGCGCCGCAGCCCGTCCTCGAAGGCCTCAACGCCTGCTTAGATCACAGGGGTGAAATATTTATTCCAGAACTGGGAAAGACGTTCAAAGTTAAGGAGCAAACGAAATTATTTGCCTGCCAGAACCCTCTGAAGCAGGGCGGGGCGAGACGTGGGTTGCCCGTCTCGTTCCTCAATAGATTCACTCAGGTGTATGTCGACACGCTGTCCGAGGACGACCTTATGTACATAGTAGACGCGCAGTACCCGAAGATCCCGGCGGACGTGCGCCGTCGGATTGTCACGTTCAACTGTAAGGTATCTCGTGAAATAAGCGAATCGCAACTGTGGGGTCACAAGGGCGCGCCCTGGGAAATGAACCTCCGTGACATTCAGAGGTGGTGCGAGGCGCTCGCGCAAGACAAGCGGCCGGGCTGCCGCTGCGCTCCTGGCCGGTTCGTCGACATGCTCTACGCCAACAGGATGAGGACCGACCAAGACAAGCGAAGGATGCTCATGGCCTATGACGAAATCTTTCTCCCTGAGTACCCAAGGAGCGACGAGCGCCCGATGTTCTTGGTTGACGGCGGCGACGTTATAGTTGGCGATGTGCACTTGCAAAAGAACAGCGAGAGGCTCTACAAAAACAGACGAGCAATCGACAGCAATCTGTTAGTCCTACGGCACCAGTTGCCTGTCCTCAAGGCGCTGGCGCTAAACGTAAAAATGAATTGGCTCACGATCCTGGTCGGGCCGGCGGCCGTGGGCAAGAGCAGCTCAGTGCAGCTCTTAGCAGACCTGACCGAGAAAGAGTTGCATGTGGTGCCGGTCACCTCCGCAATGGACGTCTCCGATCTCCTTGGAGGCTTCGAGCAGCTCGACTACAACCGCAGCCTCGAAAGCCTGTACGACGCCATCGAGACGGTGACTCTGGTCACAGTGAGAAGCTTGTGGCTCTCGCAGCAATTTGAGGAGTGGCGGTGCAATAGTCTGCTCAGGGACCTGTCCGCGTACAAGGATATCCAACCGGACGAGGCGGACTCCGACTCCTCAAACATTGACTTGAACGTGTTCAAGCGCAAATTGCAATTTCTTTTGGACCACTGCCAAACGCTCATTGCGAGTAGCAAAGCGCCCCCCCATACTGCCGAGAAGGTGGAGGAGGTCCAGAGCAGACTGTTGGAGTTACAAAGGAAGGTATCGCGACTGACTTCGGTGCATGCCGGCGGCAGGTTCGAATGGGTGGACTCATTGCTCGTGAAGACGCTGGTCCAAGGCTCTTGGCTGTTACTGGACAACGTGAACTTGACATCGGCAGCTGTTCTGGATAGGCTCAACGGTTTGTTGGAGCCCAACGGCGTGCTCAGCATTCCGGAGAGAGGGGAAAAGAGCGAGATTAAACCGCACCCTGATTTCAGGATTTTCTTCACCATGGACCCGAAGTACGGTGAAATATCGCGAGCTATGAGAAATCGTGGGGTAGAAATGTTTCTTCTCAGACCAGACAGCTGCGACGTGAGCTTGTCGGCCACCTTGCCCGCCATGGACCTGACCGCCCTGCTAGCCACCTGCGGCCTGCCCTCGCAGTGCCACGACCTCTGCGTGCGCTGCCACGACGTTATGGCTGACTTCGTTCAAGGTAGTCTTTATTGATCGGGTTTTCTTTTATATTCACACTTAGAACGTGTTATATTCTATAATATTCATGAAATGCATAAGCTGAATCTTGTTTGCTAATAAAAATTAATACAATTCCAGGCCTGGAGCGCCCGACAGTCTCGCAGCTCCTCCAAGCCGCGCATCTCATTTGGCAACAACTGGTGCGAGGCGTGGCCTTCCGCACCGCCCTGCTCAACAGCTTCTCAGACGTGTACATCAAACCGAGGAGCAGCTGTGACTTCGCCACTGACGCGTCCTCGTCTCTGGCAGAGATGAAGATTAGAATGCTACGAGCCTTGGAAAGTGAAATAGGCGAGGAGACTCTGAGTGCCGCCAGCCAGCCCGTCGACCACACTCTGTCGGCGCGAGGCCTCTGCTCGGGCTCCGACTACGAGCTTACCAAGCAGGTGAGCTCAGCTGCCGTCGCGCAGGCGCACGGCGAGGCGACCGCGCCACTGCATCTGCTGTTCAGCCTGCTGACGACCTACCAGAAATGTTCGTCGGGGCGAGTACCTGCGCTGTACTATTACCTGCATGAAGCCGTATTGAAGGCCCGAAGCGGCGAACTGAAGGCGCTTGCCATTGACCTGAACAACCGCGCCCTAAAGCAGGCGTGCGCCTCGAACGCTCGCGCCGAGCCTTTCAAGAGGTTCTACAGAGAGTCGTTCCTCGTTGACGACGCCGCAGTGAGCGGCGCAAACCTGCAATTCCTTCGTCTCTACAACGAATACCAAAAAGTTTTCCTCAAATGGTCGTGTAAGGAGAATGCGTTCTCAGCGCTCAACTATTCAAAGGCGGTCGGCAACCGTAGTTTGACGGATGACTTCGCAGAATACCCGATACTGAGGCACTGCCAGCAGTACCTCTGCGCCATCGACGAGGCATTCGAAAGGGCCATCGAGCAGACGCCCGACACCCTCAACGACAGCTTGGCGTGCTCGATCGTCCAGCTGTTAAACTGGCGAGCCCGCTTCTATAAAAGCTGCAGCCTGCCCATTTTCATGATGCAGAAGCGCACTCCCATCTTGAAAGAGGACATCGTGCCCGTCCTCCAAATTCACAATAAGTGGGTGCAGAAAAAGCTATTTGGAATACTCTTTGGTTTGTTGAATAAACCGGAATTACTGGCAGACTTCAATAGCAGGATCTCGAAGCTAAAGTTGAACATCGAAGAGGAATATACGCAGGTTGCGAGGGTCGGCAAAATGTTGAGGAAATGCTACGGCCAGCCAAAGCTGTTCAACAACCAGGCTACGTATGATCTGTGTCATAAGCGATCTCGAATCTACCGGGAGATGCATTTTGACATGGCTCAACCCATCGAGGAACAGTTGCATAAGCTGGTTCACGTGGCGGATGGGTTGGACAAGCCTTTCGCTGGCGATGTTCCCTCGGAGGCAGGCCTCGCTGTCGCAGAGGCTCACGTTGTGCAGGCAAAAGAGGCGGAAGCTCTCGGCATGCCGCGCTTGGCCATGTTGTTCGTCCCCATTAACTTCTATGTAACACAGAGGGTTCTAAGCGTCCTCCGACCTTTCATTCCTGACTTGCTGAGCAAGTGCCAGACGACGGAAGATGTCCTAAAGACGGCGAACGAAAGCAGAGACTTAGAAGTGCTGTCGGCTTTCATAAGTGAAGCTAAACAGCTGAAGGGTGTTCCGCTAGCCCTTCTGGACCATCTGAAGCTCTTACATGAGATGCACAAAGCGAACCAACATATTGATATGGAACGGTAAGATGTTTTACTTTTCTCTTATATCAATACTTTTGACGCTGGAGAAAATGCATGAAGATGCATCTTAGCTAAAATCTATGAAGATCTGTCTCCCGACACATCCCCATCACGTCGGGCTTTCGAACTGTGGTTGCTTTTGTCCTAGTTTCCTCTGTGTAATAACTTTTCTCTGCTCGTATTTGCAGCTTATCCTCGCTTCCGATGCGCTTATGGGATGAGTTGTACAAGATGTCGGCGAGTTCGCCGGCCAATCACCCGGCGCTGTTTTTCCACTCCGGGGAGAAAGGAGACGACGCCAACGCCTCCGTTCCTGCCGATACCCCGAGGCTTTCCAGTAACTGCCCTTTGATGGCGTATTATGTCCAGCAGCTGACCACATTTGTCGAAGAAGGTAAAGGCTACGCTGGAACACTTTTCTTAGCGCTCCTGGCGAGAATCTCAGCTGAATGACTCACTGGTACTGTACCAGGAAACAATAGTTGTTTATACTAAAAGTAAATAGAACTTAACTATAGTATTATTATTATTGGCCTATGTCCAGACGTGGACTTGAATAGGCTGATGATGATGATAGTATTATTATAGTGAGGGTCGTATGTGAAAGACTCGTGGTCAAGCGGTCTTGTAAGCTACCGTGAAGTAAGGGAAGAGTACTGGGTTTGAACCCTCGTCTAAGTTAAATTTATAATTAATTCCGTATTGTGTCTGCGAGTTTCTTAAAACTGTATTACTCGAAGAAGTTTATGAGATTAGAAGTTTATTTTAGCAATATAAAGTGCTTAACACAACTGAGACTTATACTTATGGAAGAGCCATGCGGAACCTTCTGCTGACGCAAGAGATGGGCTCGTCTGAAATAATAGCACGGACTCACAGAATACCAGCGTGAAACTGTACATGTACTGCGTTTCGCTGAGTGAGTTCGGACATCGACGGCCCGTGAAATTATACCTACTACTCAAGGATCATAAAAAACCGGCAACACAAGCAATGCGCAGAGTGATCCCGGTGGCGGTGATCTGAGTCAAAAAAAAGACGAGGATACAATTACTGCGTTCGCATATGCTTCAGCATGACTCTCCTCCCAGAAACTTACATCAAATATTAATGGGATATTTCCAAAATGTTTCAGGCAAATCCCTTTCGGCATACGAGCGGGTTTCGCTTAAGGACCGCGAGGAGTACTCTCGCCAGCTGGACGCCATTCTCTGTACCGTGTGGCAAAACGTCGGCACTTTGGACGTCTCTGCCTCTTCCAAATTGTAAGGGAACTAGTCCTTACTATAATGTAGCGGATATCGGGACCGTTGGGGAGAGACATCACAGCTCATGGCCAACCCATATAATTTATTACGCTGATACAATCTTTTGGTTGGCAGTACTCTCTTCGTACAAAATTAGGAAACAGAGGAATGTTTCGTTAATGATGGAACAGACTTTACTCAGCGTTAAATGGTAGTTGTACTTGAAACGGTACTTCTACTGTGTTTCGCTGAGTGAGTGAGGATATCGGAGGCCCTTAAAATTGCCGCTTAAGTGGCGTAAAAAGCCGGAAACACAATCACTGCGTGTACTGTGTCTCGGTTGTCCATGGGCGGTAGTGTTGTCTTACCATATAGGAGAACCACTTGCTGCGTTGTCCGCCATACCATAAAAAATACACAGGTTGTATATATTATTTTCTGGTTTCTAGGAAATGTGACGCTGCCTTCGAACTAAGGAAGTACGAGCAGTTGATGCTTCATCTTCACTCTATTATCGTTTCCAAGTCGAACAGTCCCATAACCCAACTTAGCGAAGATAAATGCCGGTTCGTTCAACGGAATTTGAAAATCGCTCCTCACCTGATGCAGCTATTGGCAAAAGCGGACGAGACCAAGAACGGCTTGCAAGCGGCGATGGAGACTTGCACGAGCGACCGCAAGGCGAAAGTGCTGAGTGCGCAGCTGGCCTTGCTGACGAGCGCGGTGCTCGCTCGGCTGCTGTCCGAGATGAGTCCGATCGACCACGTGGAGAAGTGCCGCATGAAGGCGAGCTACGTTCAGGAGGACGTGGCGACGTTCGACGCTCTGCTGAGTTCGTACTACGTGCACGGCGTGGTAGCGGGCACTGTGAACGAACACCGCACTGTTGCTAGAGCGTCTGCAGTAGACATGCAGGGGTTGAGTGAAGAGAATTGTCGGGCCTTGAAGATGGTCCACCCGTACTGCGCAGTGTTGATGGAGCTGAAAGAGCGGACAGCCGCGAGCATACGCAAGTACGCTTCGGGTAACACCTTCCGCCCAGCCGAGCCCTCTTACTGCAGCTTCGTCAAGGTACGTTGCTCCAGGCGTCCATTTTCACACAACAGACGTTCTTTTCTTAGAATAACTTACTTTAGTATTCGGTGAATGAGTAACGATTTTCAGCATCTTCTACCGCATCTATCACGGGGAATGCTCGGAGGAGCTGTTTGGACTGATCACTGCTGCTGAATTTCACCATCGAATATCGAGGCAAAATGTAAAGTTTCATCGCTTTCACCTCGATGTTGGTCGGTCCATAACTGAGCGTTTTTTGAGGCATTTTGTGCCTCGCACCACCTCTCTGTGGAATCAGCTACCAGCAGGGGTATTTCCAAATCAATACGAACTGGGAGCCTTCAAGAAAAGTTCGTACACCTTCCTTAAAGGCCGGCAACGCACCCGCGGCTCTGCAGGGGCTGAGGGTGTCCATGGGCGGAGAACGCTTGCTCTAGGTGAGCTTCATGCTCGTTTGCCACCAGTGTTATAAAAAAACGAACTCATTCTGTCACACACCCGAATGCTCAAGTATACGATTGTATTTCAGGAGTGCCAACACTTGACTAAGTCGATCCTGTCCGAGAAAAGCATCACTGCGATGACGTCAAATCTGCTTCTAACTAGTAGTCAGTTGTGCGAAGATCTGCAGGCGAATGAGCTCAATAGATCGACGATAGAGCGGGCGAAGACTGTCGAGAGAGAGGCTGCATCTTGGATTCATTCCGCGAAAGCTTTTTACAGGAAAGTGGAGGACTCGTACTCGGAAGCCTTCCCCGACTTAGCCAAACCTTTACAGGCTTCGATCTCTCAAATTATACACAGCGTCGCCTCTTTGAGTGACATAATAAGAGAATACGTCTTGAAAATAGAACGAGGACCACTTTTGCCTGAAGTCCTGAGAAGTTTAATAGAATATCCTAATAGAATACCGCGCCGGATTGCAAAGGAAAAGTACCTCAATCGTTTTGTGTCGCCGCAGTTCGTGCAGTTGGCGCATACGACAACGGCCGGGGACAGCTCCAGCCGGCTTAGAGAGGCTGCGTACTTAGAGTGAGTTTCATCTCGATACTAAAATCTACATGTACCTTACATCCACCCTCAAATATATTTAATTATTACGATTACACACTTTGACGTAAATGTAATTTGTTTCAGTCTATTGAAAATGAACTTGTCCGAGATAAAGATGCAGTGCATGGCAGCTGGTTTTGTGGACGAGAGTTGCGCCCGCGCCATATGTACGACGCTTGATGGACTCGCGGAGGCTTGGGACAGGCAGAGACAGGACATCGAGAAGAAGAAACAGGACGATGAAGCCTTATATGTTACCAAGTACGTGGCATCTGGAATTATTAGAAGATCTTAATAACATCATTTCAGCCGTAAGACGTCCTGCTTTAGCAGGACTATGTCCACAGGCCTCTCCTTCGGACCTCCAATATAGATATTTGGATCTCAATATAGCCGTTGCTTTTCCTTTGTCCTCTTTTGTTTGGATCGCAGCATCCTTGTTGAGTGTATTTTTTTAAGTTACGGTAAGCTTACTGCTAGCATAGATTAACATTACAAAAGTTAATGAGGCCAATTCCAAGTTTACACAAGTAAATAAGATAATTAAGAGAGAACAAATTATAATTAGTAAGAGGTATAACAATTATAGGGGCATAACACTACACAATACAGAATAGCAAAAAATTAAGACCTAACATGATTAGGTTAAGTTAGTTAGGCCTACAAAAAAGTGATGACATGACATGAAACTCAGCGTGAAACGGTACTTGTACTGTGTTTCATAGACTGAGTGAGGATATCGCAGGCCCTAAAATGTGTCGCTTAATCGGCGTAAAAAGACGGCAACACAACTAATGTGCGGAGTGTGACGCGGTTGTTCATGAGCGACGGTGTTGTTTTATAATATAGGAGAACCACTGTGATGTACTGATCACTCAACCCACCTGCCTAGCCTGTGTCTGTGATGGACACAGCCTAGCTAACGTGTGTCTGTCTGGATCGGACGGAGTCCAGTTAGCTCGGTTGACGACGACGGTGGTGGAACCTGTTCTGGAAGTCAGAACACCAGTTACAGTGAAATGGAATTGACAAAAGCACTTTAAGTGCGGACGTGTCAATTCTTTACGACATTTAATTGCAGATCAAAGTGTGAAGACGAAGACGAAGAAGCGAAGGCACGTGAAGAAATCATGGAACTGTTCCCTTCTTACGCTGAAGCCGACTTCGGGGAGTTTAAAGCGCCGACGTTGGAGCAGAGAAAGGTGACAGCGCAAAGCACAGAGCAGCAGAGAGCTCTCGTGAGCGCAGAGGACATGTCGCTCGTGTACGCGTGGCACTCGAGTTTCATTCGTCACGTGACCATTGCCGAATGGTTACCCAGCCGGAGGAAAGTGCTTAGCAACGATGTGGTTAGCCCCTTGTTGCAGAGATATCCTATATTTAGTAGGATTCTACAAAATTCTGTGGAAGCTTTAGATGCCAACATCGAAGGGCATATATCGCCCAGTTTGTTGGTGCTGTTGTCTGACATGAAAGAGGCGGTCGACGGACTCAGTAAGTCTACTTAATTACAATTACTTACTTTTTATAGTTGATGACTCGATTGTTAATGGGCGGCGGTTTTCCACTACCATTTAGAAGACCCACCTGCTCCGTTGTCCGCTATAGAATAATAATAATAAAAAATGAATCACTGATGTTGCAGAGAGTGAGAAATGTAGCACGAAGAGCCCTAGCGACTTCTACCGATCCCCATGGGTGAGCGAGAGCATCGAGTGCCTGCCGCTCCTCGAGCGGGCCAAGCAGGAGACCGGCGCGTTGCTGGCGCAGTGGCCCGACTTCCCGACCTTGAAGGATGTCAGTCTCGTTTGTTCGCTCTCGACTTATCGCGCCCGCTTGGAAGCTCCTTTCTCGGCTCTATGAGACGTTTCATTTTTCAGATAATGGTGATCGTGAGCCGGGTTATGAGTTTCCCCATAACGAGCCCCGTGTCCCGCTTTCTGACTGGTCTCGAGCTGCTCCGGGACAAGATCGAGGAGTGGAACAAGAACGCCCACAAGGGCAACAATATGATCGAGCTGTCGTTGGCTGTCGGCCAGCAGATCATCAATTGGAGGAAGCTGGAGATGAGCCACTGGCGGGAGTGCCTCAATAATCTGCACCAAAGGTTAATGATTTTTTTTTAATTTCTTACATGGGTACAATTCATACACAAATTATAGCACAAATAAAACAATAAACAACTAAAATTTGATAGAAATCACTAACAAATATATGTACTAATCATATGTAAAACACGTGCGAAATCACATGTCGAGATCTTTGGGAGAGCTAAATTCTGTACTAGACTCGAAACTGTATGACAGAGTCTCCTCCCATCCGCGGAAATTTGGGTGCAATTAAAGTAAAATTGAATAAAAATGTATAATATGAGTGTTTGTGAATGTATGGAATTGTGTATCAGTGTGTGGGTGTCTGTTTATGTTAAGCGCACGTCGAGCGCATGTGTATCATTTAATGGGGAGAATAAAGTTTTCTGTTTCTGTGTGGTCTAGTTTAAGGAACCAATCAGTGACCGCATTTTACATTTAGTTTTACCCAATGAGTACATAGATAAAATATTGTTTAATTTATTTTAAATAAAATAGCCGAGAAAACAATATTAGAGCTGACCTAGGCTTGTACTAACGTGATTTGGTGCACAGACCTTGTGCTTGCGGCGTTCAAAGGGTCAAACGGTATATTCGAGTGTTTTATTAGGATCGTCCTTAGAATAAATAGCTTTCGGACCGTATGGCCATTACCAGGTAGCCGCGTCTCCACTTTCTTGTCGAGGCTTCAATTGCAAGTGAATGGTTTCAGAAAGCAATCGGAGGCCCACAAATACTGGTTCTACTTTTACTTCGTGGTGAAGTCGTATCTGGAGGGATCGCAGGGCGCGGACGGTGCTTCGGTACCGGCGAGTCGGGTGACGGCCGTGCTGCGCGACTTCATGGAGACGTCGAACGTGGCGGAGTACACGGTGCGGCTGGACATCGTGTTCGTCTACCACTGCCATTTGGTGCACTTGGACGCGACACCAAGGCGAGGTCCGTCCCATTCGTCGCCTCTTACAGCTTCGCCGCAATGGCTACTCCTCCACTTAACTCGCAACCGGATTTTACAGATGAGCTACTGGCAATGCTCTGGAACACGTACAACTACTATTCGCAGTTCAGCGCGCAAGTGGCGGCCTTCGTGAAGGAGCGGCGCGCGCCCATCGAGAAGAAGCTGAGGGAGTTCGTGAAGATCTGCTCCTGGGATAGGGACCTCAGCTATTGGAGTGTCAAGGATACGGTGGACAAGGCTCACAAAGCTTTGCATAAGCATACCAAGGACTTTGAGGTGCGTGACGTTCCTTTTTTGTGATACAGCGGGCAATAGAAGTCTCCTATATGATAAGAGAACACCGATGCCCATAGACAACTGCGCATTGATTGTGTTGCTTTTTACGCCGGTTAAGCGGCATTCTTAAGAGCCTTCGACATCCTCACTCATTCAGCGACACTGTAGTACTGTTTTAAGTACAGCTACCATTTCAGGCTGAGTTTTCTGAGAGTCCGTGGTATCACTTCGGACGAGACGGCCCATGGCTCTCCCATGGGTGTGACATAATTAAGACACTCGCTCGGCCACTGTCAAGCCCTTCCAAAGATCGAATAAACTCGAACCCGATACCTCTTGCTGCATGGTAGCCTTTTGAAAACCACTTCGTTACGAGGTTTTCCTGCAACGTTTCAAAGACACATGATAGGGGGGCATTCCAAAATAACGTCCAACGCGTCAGGCAGAGGTGAGCTTCGTGAGGTGATTAAGGCGCCGCCACCTCGTTACAGAAAGTACTAAAAGAGAGCGCGGCCGGGTGCCTGGTGGACAATACGAGCGACGTGGCCGCCTCGCACGTGGGCATCTGGGACCGGCCGAAGCGATCCGTCGCCGGCGGCGCGCAGCCTGGCGGGGCCTACATGATCGACCCACTGCTCTTCATCCTGCACACACGACATGTCAAGGTAAACGTCTTTAGAGCTAAACGCCGGGTTTTATTTTTTTAAAGTATAAAGAAAAACCAGAAGAACGTATACAATTTCATTGAAATTAATTGCTTATTTATTGTGGTCTACTCGGAGATGATTAGGTATTTCAATCGCGTTTACTTTATATGTCTATTTTTTCATGTGTGACTTTTCTAAACTATTACCATTGTCAGCGGTAATTAAAAACAAATCGGACACTGAGTGCGTTCCACTTGCTTACAATAAGACATTAGAATAAATGCAACACAATAGATAGAAAAAAATATAAAATAAAAGTAAGCGAAAAAAAAACAATTAAGACCTAATCAACTACAAAAAAGTGATCACATTTTTTTTTTAGATTAGACACACATTAAAAATATCGTTTCTAATTGTTGTTTTGTGTTTAACCAAAAGCTGTCGCCCTATCTACAGTATGTTCACTATAAGTTGTTCATGATTTTATGTTGGCACTATTGTCTTTACAATATTAATTGTTTGGACAGCTTATAGTGAACAGGCTGTAACCAATCATCGCAAGTTTTATGTTACCCTCACGTCTCCGCTACAATACCTTTCATATGTTCAACTGTTTCTAAATAGTAATCAAATTAAAGCTATTTCAAAGAGAGCAAAGTTACTTTTTGTTGGATGGAGTTGTTTTTATTTTCTCTATTCAGACGAACTTTTGTGTTTATGTGGTGAAAAGAAATACACAATACTTAGTGTTAAACGGTATTTGTACTGTGTTTCGCAGAGTTAGTGAGGATATCGGAGGCCCTTAAAAATGATGCTTAAGTGGCGTAAAAAGTCGACAACACAATCAATGCGTGGACTGTGGCACGGTTGTTCATGGGTGTTCATGGTGTTCTCTTACCATACAGGAGACCCACCTGCTCTGTTATCCGCTATACTATAAAAAACTGTTATTGTTAAAAAACTTTTCTTTTTATGTGTGGAACCATTGTATGTTGAGATGCTACTGTGATATTTATTAACAAAATGAAAATCTTCACAGGAAACGAATTCAAAAGAGAAATGCAAATTGCCAGACGCTTTCCTATCGGTAGTAATCCTTTTTTTTTCATGAGTTTTTTTGCTTGCTTTTCACTTTCATTTACATTTATTCGCTTGGATTTTCTAGTTGTAGACCACTTAGACAAACAGAGGTATACTATAGTGTATGTTTAGTTGTATATAGTAGTAGTTTATTTTATCTGGAAAACAGTATGCGTATGAGTTGAATGACCTTTAGTACGGTAGCCAGCAACGCCGGGATAAAAGGCATATCAGGTCGGCCAGTTTTTAGATATGTTACCCCTCTCACTATTCTGCACTTAAAACGGTCGGTCTGGCTGTTAGTAATGGTTCATTACTGCCCATCGCGTTTGTGCAGGTAAAATATCAATTTTTTGAACCATTTTAAAGCAATTCTTTTGTTTTTCCATTATTTTTATTGAATTTTTTGCAACAAATTCATTATAACCAGACATTACTGCTGTTGTACAAGCCGTGCACGACGGTACCTTTGGAAATAAATAGAAAAATTCAAAAGTAAAACCTTGTATATAGTTTTCCATTAATTTTCAGTCGTTTTAAATGTCAGTATTTCTACTATATTCAATAATTGTTATTTTACCTGCACAAACACGATGCACGGTAATGAACGCAACTACCACCAGCAGACCGGCCCTGAAATGCTTTCTCAAAAACGTTGCCAGCTCCGATACTATGTGGAACGAATAGCGAAATGACTTGTTTCGTAGAAATACTTGGATCATGCTGCCAAGCCTTGTCCGCGCGTACCGGAGGGCAGTCTGCTTGCGAAGGTGCCCGCGCTGCTGAATAAAGCGAAACAGCTGTGCAAAGATACGCTCGTGAATTGCGGCTACTCGCCTCTCGTGCAGGGGCTGGACGACTTCGTGACGACGGTCATAGACACTAGCGCGCATCTCGGCTCGTTAGAGGTATGTCGCATTCGTTATTAATGCTTCTGATATTGATTGCGAATATCATAATTTATATAAATGAATTACTGTTTAATCTTAGATCAAGCATTTCTGGCAATAATAAATTGTGCAAACTGTTCCGAGAGCCTCGTAGTTATGTGGTATAATAAGTCTCCCATGAAGCGA
Source organism: Delias oraia (assembly GCA_018230265.1). Taxonomy (NCBI): domain Eukaryota; kingdom Metazoa; phylum Arthropoda; class Insecta; order Lepidoptera; family Pieridae; genus Delias; species Delias oraia. The sequence goes on from DWCF01001037.1 coordinate 29,326, forward strand.
GAGTTATGGCAGACGCGTTGATAAATATTCTTATTAACAATTAAACTAGGTTCGAATTATTGAAAGTCCACTGTATTACTACGTGAAATGACGGTATCTTCAGGTGGATGCGGCTCTCCCGAAAGACAAGCAGACTAAGCAAGCGAAGAATATGGTGCAGCAGAAGCGCAAGGCGCTCGCGGACCTGTTCAAGTACCTGGCCACGATGGGGCTCAACTATCGCACCGGCCTCGTGCTGCTCTCAACCCAGCAAGCTCTGATCGACTTCACGACCCCGCCCGTGGATTTTGACGCCGTTCTCGTCTATCTGAAAAACAGGTGCTTGCATTTTATTTCTCTCCTGCATTAAAAGCTCCCGTCTGTCTCCAATTTCATCTTAAAAGCACGCGGGTGGTCTCTTCTGTCTCGCAGACGTTGCGACGCCACGCTGTCTTTGCTGTGGTCGGGCTGCGAGAAGTACTTCCAGAAGAACATAGCGAGACATCGGCTACTCACCGGCGCCCTCCAGACGCCTCACGCCGACCTAGGCGTGCCGAACATCGAACGGTGCAAGGGTTTCGCTGCTCAACTCATGGTGACTACTCATCATCTCTATTTGCTATTCAATCTGCAGAGTCTAAACTATCACACGGAGGTCGAGCGGTGACGCTCGGCTGGGCTGACCCTTATTCATACATCGTTTTCTTGACAGAAACTAACCAACTCGCAGAAGCGCTCGATAGGCCGGTACGCGAGACACTTGTGCGACCTGCGAACGATCGCGGCCAGCCTAACCAACGCCCTCGAACTCGACACGGCGACAAATATATCCACGCTCAATGAGAAGGTGAGCATTCTCTGCGAATGCTTCGGGAGCACCTCCATCGTCCTAGATCAACTCTGTATCGTGATGAAGTCTTTGCCGGAGAGGAATCTCCACTCCGACGCGGGCCCACAGTTTGATGGGAAGTTATCGAATTCTCTTGTCTCGCAGTGTTACAGAAACGGTGAACAATGGAAAACGTTATATAAAAAAATTAAACATATAATAGCATTGAGTGATAAGCAGAAACTTGCCTTAAGTGAATTGTCTGCGATTCCGAAACGAATCCGACAACCCATCGACGTAGAATTCGTCTCTCAGAGGCACGCAGATATCGCGCGTGACGCTGTTGTTGCTTTAGCTGAGATGAAGGAGAACATCCGAATCCTTCTAGATGAATACAAATTCGAATTCGTGGACATGTCTATGGCCGAAAACGCACAGCACCCGATATTACGCAGTTTGGGAGATGTCGAAGAATACATAACAAGCACAATCCAAGAGATACGCGCTCTGGACGAGCCGGTCGACGAAGTCATGGAAGATGTCGGCGTCGATTTTGTGAAGGTGTCGGAGGAGATCGTAGCGCACATGCTGCTGTCCATCCAGTCGCTGTACAAAAAGCACTTGCAGCTCGAAAGTAGCTTGGACGTCATAGACGCTATCGATGAAATAATCGAGGGGTCCGAACACGAAGAGGAGGCCAAAGAAATTCTCGAGGACAAACATCTGACGGGACTTCTGCACGAGAGCCTCTCGAACGACGCTAAATTGTTGCAGTTAGACGTTCTGATAAACAAGTTACACAATTTGACTAGCAGCTACGTGCAGTTCATTTCAACCAAGAAGGACGTGGCCGGAGTGAAGTCGGTCGTGATGCGGGTGGTGCCGATCTTGGAGCAGGCCCTGTCGTTCGCGCAGTATTTTGTCACGCAAAAAGTCGCCGTCCACAGAGTGTCTTGCAAGATGCTCTCTATATTATTGAAGATTTTCTCCGATCTCGCCATTAAAGGGTAAATATTTCAATGATTAGGATTCTTATTGAAATGAGAGTGGCAATTAATTTATATCTTTTTCGTTTAAAGGTTCTGCAAACCATCAGACTTAGACATGGACGAGGGTGAAGGGGACGGGCCGGGCAAGCTTTCCGGCGGAATGGGTCTCGGTGATGGAGAGGGACAAAAGGACGTCTCCGAGAGGATCGAAAATCAGGTACAACACTTCTCTCTCCCTGTGTACACAGCTCGTGGTGATTTAGATAAGGTTACTGAAGATTCTATTGTATTGCAGGACCAATTAGATGACGCTCAGAAACCCGGAGAAGAGAAGAAGGAAGAAGATCGAGATTGTAAGGAAGAAGAAAAAGGGGTCAACATGACTGACGATTTTGACTCGCACTTACAAGATGTCGAGCAAAAAGGTTTGTTCAATATAATAGTTGTAATCAATGTAATAAGTATTTTGAGAGTTTAGTTTTACTTTGATGTCGATTTTGTCTTTGCGTAGAAGGCGACTCGGATCAAGAAAACGACGATGATGACGCTGACAAACAAATAGGTGACACGGATAACGCGGCTGACAAGTGAGTTTAAGAGAATGGTGCCTAAATTTAAGTGAGTCCCTGAGGGCTAGCGTGGACGCCTACCCCTCCCCCGCTAGTGCCCTTTGGAGGGACCGCAACGATGAAGTGCTATTCATTATTTTAATATTTTTATATTTATTTTAAACTGATCAAAGTTCAAATATTATATAACTGCTAAATATTTCATGAAAATGGCAAAAGCTATATAATCGTTTTTAGATTGGATCAACAAATATGGGGCTCAGACGATGAGGAGGAAGAAGATATATCAAATAAGAAGGAGAAAGAAGAGAAAGGGAAAGGTGAGAGCACAGGAGAGAAAGAAATGGGGGCCAAAGACGAAGAACAAGGCGCAGATGACGGTAACGAAGGGAAGGAAAAGAAGCAAAAGAAAGATATCAATGAAATGGAGGATCCTGAAGTTGATGACGATCAGGTGAATTTCAACTTTATATGTATTACACCTTTGTATTAATAATATGACATACGCATATTGTATTGTGAAGTTATTTAAGAAGGTACACAGTACAAACGAAAGTAACAAACGTTTCAGGTTGACCCCCATTACGGCAATCACCCGGAATATCCCGAGCCGGAAGATTTCGAGTTGCCGGAACAAAACGCCGACGCAGACGAAACAGATGATAAGGTATGTTCGACGGCAGTCGTGGTGGAGGTTGGCCTCGTGTCGATAATTTTTCAAATTATCTGTTACCTTGTAAACGCTGAATATGAATTGCAGGATGGCGAAACGGAGACCGAAAACCCCTTTGACATTGATGTTATGAAGCAGAATATTCAAGAAGAGGAGGAGTCGAAGGAGGGGGAGGAAAAGGAAAGTAATAAAAACGGCCTCGAAGTGTCCAGCGATGAAGAGGATGGCGCCGATGGCGATCATGATGGGGATATAGAGGTATTGAAATTATCGTCATTATTTCAGCCGTTACACGTCTACTGCTAGACATAGACTTCCTCTTTGGAGCTCCATGCATACCATTCGGAGGCGACTTGAGGAACGTCCCACGCTGCGCTTGCCGGTCCGTAGTCTCCACTCTAACACTTTTCGGCCCCATCGGCCATCCGCTATACGTGCGATGTGGCCTGCCCATTGCCACTTCAGCTTGCTAATTCGGCGGGATATGTCGGTAACTTTAGTTCGTTTACGGATATCCTCAACTCTGATTTGATCACGTAGCGAAACTCCGAGCATAGCCCTTTACATTGCTCGCTGAGCGACCCTGAGCTTTGAGATGAGGTCGATGGTGAGACACCACGTCTCCGCACCGTAAGTGATCACTGGTAACACACACTGGTTAAATACTTCCGTCTTAAGGCACTGAGGTATGTCGGACGTAAAAACGTTACATAGTTGCCCGAACGCTGACCAAAAAAAAATCAGCGTGTTCTGCTCAATTTCGTTATTTAGCGTGAATCGCCGAATTGCAATATCTCCTTTACCTCTCGCTTCATCTGTCACTCAGAAAAATCTAGCTTTACTTTTCTAAAAATTATAAATGCAATTTATTAAGTCTAGTTACTGCAAATAAAATTCTTTTATATAGGCTCGTTTTACTTTTGCTGTTGTAAAATTGATACAAAATCATCACAATTAACATAAAAATACTATTTAATCTACAGACAGAAGACACTGAAAAAGAAAACGACGAAAGAAAAGAAACGGAAGAGACAGAAAACCCCGAGCAGGATGTAAATATGGAATCGGGTGGAGAGCCTCAAGAGGAAGAGCCAACTGAGAAACCTGAAGAAAATGAGGAAGAAAATTTGCCACAGAAACCAGACTCCCCAAAGGAAGATGATGTCGTTGAAGAGAAAGAGCACGAAGCCAATCCTCAAGCGAACCCATCGCGCGATGACCCGTCGGCCGCAGAAAAGGCTGAGAGTGCTGAAATGGATAAAGGCGTCAATGACAACGTCGCAACTAACCCGGAACAAGCGAAAGATGAAGAAGCCGCACCTTACGTAATTATCTTAACCAAATGTATCCCTACAAAGGCAACGCCTGTGGCAGTCATTGGTTATTTTATGGTATAGCGGACAACACAGCAGGTGTGTCTCCTTCTATGGTAAGATAACACCGCCGCCCATGAACAACCCCGCCACAGTTCACGCTTTGGTTGCCGGCTTTTTATGCCGATATCCTCATTCACTTTGCGAAACACAGTAAAATTACCGTTTCACGTTAAGTATTCTGTGAGCCCGTGGTATCACTTCGGAAGAGCCAATTTGTGCGTCAGCATATGCTTCAGCTTGGCTGTCCCACGGGTAAAAATTGACTTCCTGTGCCTACAAACCTACAAGAATTGCGTCACATACTTTGTTTTGTAAATTATGTATAGTTCAAATACTATATAATATATTCATATAATGTTCTTTTTCAGGAGCAAGCTCAGGAACAGGTAGGCGAAGACAAGCAATCGACCGGACGGTCGGAGTTAGACCAGAGCGACAGAGGACATCGCGGAGAGAAGCAAATGGCCGAATCGGACGCGTCGCGGCAGCAAAACAAGCGGCAGCGAAACAAGCCGGGCCAGACCGACGAAGAGCGAACTTTGGGTAAGCTAACCAAAACTGCACTTTGTAATTGCTTGTAAAGCTATTGTCTACGCCTAGATTAGAAACAGAAGAGACCGAACCTTCTACAAAAGAAAATGTCTCTTGCAAAGACTTTGATCCATGTTACATATTCCTTAAAGGCCGGCAACGCATACGGGGCTCTGCAAGGGCTAGGGGTGTCTATTGGCGGAGGAAGGCTTGCCCTAGGTGAGCCTTCTGCTCGCTTGCCATCGTTTATATAAGAAAAAAATATTATAGGTGAGGTGAATGAAAAGAAACAGAAAAGAGCGCTTATGCTTAACCAAGAGAGGGACGATGGAGATGATGAAGGTGGCGAGGGTCGTGATGACGAGCAGGAAGCTGATGCGTACCAACACATCAAACAGGCCAAGAAGAATGATTTGCAGGTAAGGCGCAGTCTGCTTGACAGTCATCATCATCAGCCTATCAAGTCCACTGCTGGACATAGGCCTCCCCCAAAAGGAGAGTGTTTTGCCTTAAACACCACGCTTGGCAGGCGGGTTGGTGATCGCAGAACATCTGTTGTACTCGAAAGGGCGCTGCTGCCCACCCTCCGGT
>DWCF01001038.1:0-34838 GCA_018230265.1 Delias oraia
CAAACTTTCACATTTAAATAGAAAAACTAACAGAACCTACATCCATTGTTGTATATAAAAAAACAATTACAGAAAGCTATCACAATTAGAATTTGATTTGAGATTACAAATTAAAAGTAACACCAACCTTCACATTATTTTTAATATCTTTCATAATAAACAGTTATACATACGTATTTTATATCTGTCATAACTTAAAAAATACCTTATTTGTTTTTTTTGCTGTTTATTAATATAAAATCATAAAAGTTGAAAAATTAATTCCTAGGGATCCGTTTCTGTAAGTTTCCAATCGCTGCTATAGGTCACTAAGAATTAAAAAACAAACAGAATCGAATTACTATGTGAAAAAAGCTTACATATTGCCGTAGCTTAAATTTCAAGTAGCGTCCCGATGAGCGCACTTCAACTAGAATCAATTAAAATATTGTCCCAAGGTTATATTTCCTTATCATTAACATGCCTATCGACTTCGTATAATTTACCCAGATATAATTAATTTATGCAAAATGGCGACTACCGGTGGAGTTTTAACTTTTTATTTGAGATATCACTCGCTGGAATAATAAAAATTAACATTTATGAATGTATGTAAATTAAACTTAATTGAATATATAATATTTTTTAATGTTTTATAAATAACTATTACGGCGTATGTCTAGCCGTCCTAAAAAATATATATTTTTAATGCTTTTGACGCACATAATAGTAATAGACTAAAACATGAATACAGACCGAGGTTCTAGGAGGTACTTTAATCACAGGAATTTTTCAAAGAATCATTTCCATATGCTCGTAGCTCGCCCCGGTCTCGCACGAACTTTTAAATTCTTTTTAGTCGGTTTTTTGGTAGTTTTTACATCTTGGTTGCATTATTGGCGTTTAGTAAGGATCCCTGGTCTTTTTAATTAATTTAAGATAATTACAAATTACTTATATGTATGTTCTGCTTTTATAGTACACTGTTTTGTTTTTCCCTAATTTATTTTAAAATTTAATATGGCCTATGGCCTTTTTAAATAACAGGCCTATCCAACACTGGAAAAATTTTCAAATCTGCGGTTTCTGTGATTAGCGCGTTCAAACCCAAACCTCTTTAGCTTTATAATATTAATATAGACATAGATACAAATCAAATACATATTGAATTTTAATTGCGCATCACTGTTGACACGTCAGGGAAGCCTCATAGAAAATGGGTCACACCGCAATTAGAGACATTAAGTACTTACCTATGTTACGTGGTAACAACGCCATGCTTGCACTGACTACAAGGGCGATGTGGCCTTAATACTCGCTATGTGACAGATATATTTCAAACACTTTAAATGTCTAAATACTGATCGACATTTGGCTACTACAACTCGTATAAGGACGAATTATAAAACATACCCATTATCGTGTATAACCCATTGCACGAGGGTCGCAGACCCTCACTTTTATTATCTTCAAGTTAAATAAGACCTTTATTTGATCAAGCTGTTATATTTTTCACTATCATTGTTTTAGAGACTCTTTTATATGGTTAGAATTTTTATTAATTGCTGAGTATGTAGATGTTTCCCAGATATTTTTTTATTTGTATAGCGGACAACGGAGCTGGTTGGTCTCCTATATGGTAAGAGAACATCGACGCCATGGACAACCGCGTCAGAATCCGCGCTGTGATTGTGTTGTCGGCATTTTATGCCGCCTCAGCGACATATTTCAAGGGCCCTGCGATATCCTCACTCACTCAAGGAAACAGTACAAGTACCGTTTAACGTTGAGTATTCTATAAGCCCGCAGTATCACTTGGGACAAGCCGATCCAATTAATGCGTTAGCATATATTGCAGCAGGGTATCTCACCGATGAAAATGATATGACAAAATAAAGGACAAATTTTACATATGGGAGAGCCATGCAGAAGCATATGCTGACGCGATAATTGGGCCGGCTCGTCCGAAATGATACCACGGGTTATCAGAATACTCATCGTGAAACGGTACTTGTACTGTCTTTCGCAAAGTGAGTGAAGATATCGGAGGACCTTAAAATGCTGCTTAAGCGGCCTAAAAATCCGGAAACACAACCAATGCGCGGACTGTGGTGCGGTTGTTCATGGGCGGCGCTCTTCTCTTATCATATAAGAGACCCACCTACTCCGTTGTCAGACATAAAATAAAAAAAATCCTTCTAATAAATAGATTTAATTACTCATATGGATTTTTTCTCATTTATGTCTAGCACATATGTTAATCTATCTAGAGCAGTACTTACTTTCCAGTGACTGAAGGCATCGGCGCGTGCGCAAGGTGCGCTCTCAAGGCGGCGAGGCGATGGCGCAATGCTGCATTCGCAGCAGTTGCAGCCGACCCGCCGTTCGTGTAGCAGGCGAAGGCGTCGCGTGGCATCTGGCAGCTCTCATATAAGCTGCCAAGGTTGGTCCACGCCGCCGAGTGCCCTTTGTCCAACTGAACAGCGCATATGTACGCCTGTAGAGCGTCCATCGGCTGGTTCTGCTGCTGGTACAGCACTCTGTGGGGATAAGTGTACCATAATATGCATTCCTATGTATATTGTTTATTCTTGCTCAGTATTCTTGGCGCTGTGAAACGAATAACTAGCGTAATAAATATTTATCTACCAAAGATTATTTCATTACTGCACACACCCTTCGTTACACACACAACAAGTGGTGACAACTCTAAAGAAACAATTTTTTTTGACTCTTCTAAGACATCTTTTCTTCTGACGCACAAATTGGGTCGGCTCGTCCGAAGTGATACCACGTGCTCACAGAACACTCAGCGTGAAACGGTACTTGTACTGTGTTTCGCCGAGTGAGTGACGATATCGAAGGTTCTTAAAAGTGCCGCTTAAGTTGCTTAAAAAACCGCCGACACAATCAAAGCGCGGACGGTTTCGGTTTATGAGTGGCGGTGGTCTCTTACAAACTTAGAATATGTAAATAGGTATTAAGGTATTAACTTCAGTATCGGATACAATGTGATCGAGCTTTTTATTTGATTATTGTATTTAAAACGTTCCGTAACTGGATTATTAGTTCTAAGCGAATGTATTATTAATTCATAAGCGCATTTGACTGCTAATTCGAGGTGGATTCGTTTACAAAATAATTATCAATATCCTTAGAGAACGTCCGCTTTCTATCTTTACACATCCGCCCTTTGATATTATTAACTGATTAAGTAACATTTATGCGTGGGAAGCACGGATCATTGTAAGTACTTAACAAAATTTGGCAAAAGGAAAATCTTTACCAATCCCTTTACTCATAAAATCGTCGAATATCGCAATCAAAGGGATCCTAATCACACATATTTATTATTTACAATACAGTATAAACTTTATTACTAAACAGTAATTTTATATATAAGCCGACAACGGGCAGGTGGGCCTCTCATGTGGTAAGACAACACCGCCGTTCATGAACAACTGTGGCACAGTCCGCCCATTCGTTGCGTTGCCGGCACTTTACGCACGTTCCAAGTACGTAAGATTTTAAAATTACCAATAAAATATATTGTAAGAACAACATATATATTGTAACTGGCTAAGTACATTTAAGACGATTTATTGTATATTATATCTCGACAAATTATCTACATTTTTTTGCTTATATCTACTTCATATATTGATTTAGCGTTTATATTTTTATATCTTTTTAGCGTAAAAATTAATGATATTTAATAATTGATGTATTTATAACTTATGTAGATTATTTATGAGTATAGAATATCTATATTACTATTTAAATTTCAATATACGGTCATAAATACGATCTTAAATTTAAAAATAAACAAAATTATAAATAAAAGAAGTTACATATATTATTTATTATATATACATCTATATTTCTACGGCATTCTTAAGCAAAAAAATCTATTATGAGTAAGGGTCCCCAATAGGTACAATTTTTTTCATTTCAACAATAAAATTTATCAAAAGAACTAGGGTATAATGCTTTTTTTAATAAAGGCGTTTCGAAACACCTGCAGTTTCAAGAAAGGATGATATTTTATATGGTTATTTTCACTACAAAATCTAATCGAACAATAAGGCAATGGATTACACTTTACAGCCAGCTTGGGTAAATGATTTCCGTTTTACTGCGTCTTAAAAGCACGTTACTTACCCAATAGAGCACCAGGTATCTGCATTGCCTTCGGACTTCTCAACGGAGTTGCGGTAAGCGATGAATGCGTCATGCACCTTTCCTTGTGCCGCAAAACATCGACCAAGGAGGTACAGCCCGGCACCTGACTCAGGCTCTGCTGCCACGGCACGCTGAAGGCACCACACCGCAGCCCGTCCGCGCGCCGCAGCCTCTTCCAGAGATGCACACCGATGGTACAACCATCCTATGAGTCAACCACAACCTGCTTATTTCGATCTTTTTTAAGAGCACCGTGGCAAGGCGAGGCTCATCAGGAAAGTCCTTCGTGTGGACAACCCCAGCCCTTGCACGTTGGTGAGCTTTTAAGGAACGGTACACTCTTAAAGAATATTAAAATGACGTTTTTAAAGAAAACCCTGGCAAACGAGCAAGAGGTCTAGAATAGAGGATCCTCCGGCCATGAACATTTCTTGCAGCGCCGCGGTTGCGTTGTCGGTATTTTAGGGATAGATAAGGGCTTCAAGTCGTATTGCTTTGGTCTTTGGAAAAATCACCACTGGCAGCTGATTCCACAGAAAGGTGGTGCGCGTCACAAAATGCCTTAGTTGTGGAACGACATACATCGCGATCGAGATGAAACTTTCCTTCTGTTGACTTGATTGTTGCTTTTGAGCCGTCTTATCTCTCTAAGATTTAAGCAAAATAAATAAGTCTTACAAATAAAAACTTCAATCAAGAATTCAGAAATAAAAATACTTTTTGTATTGAATAGATTTTTGTGTTGTCTTGCTCTGATGTAAAATATTTACTAGTTAAGAGAAACTACATAATTGACAGAATGCCACTACTATCTTTGAAAATCTTCGAAAATGAATAGAACTTTTTAGTTGAAACCCAATCTTTTATCACAAAAACACGCATATTTCTGTATGATTAACTCTATGAGAATAAAAATATTATTTACGATTCAAAAATACAGTTATAACTCTGATATCATTAACCCAAATAGTTTAGCCACTGTCCTATAAGCTCCACATTCTCCATTACAAGGAAAACCAGTTAGAATGCACAATACTTAACATTATATTGAGTAATATTGAACCTACCAACAACCGATGGTATGTTTGTTTACAGAACTTAGTGATTAATGTTGGCACATTTCTCCGATCTCTAAGCGCCCTACTAGTACAAGTATGGTACGTGAATAAACTTTCTCACGCTACCAATCTCGCAATCGAACATTCTTCGATCATAACAAGCGGTATGCGAAGACTTTAATGTTCAAGAAATTTAGGACTCACCTAGCTGTCGGCATACATCCGCTTTGAGGCTGGACGTAAGCTGCGGTTCTTTAAGCAGCCGTTGGTAGGCGTCTCTGGCTGCCTTCTTGAGCCCTCGCGCCTCCAGCAAATGGGCGGCGTGGAAGCTCATCTCTAGCCTGGTGAAGGTGGCGTCCTGATGAGGGGCCAGCTTTGCTCTCCGGAAGTGTACAGCAGCGGCACCCCAGTGCCTCCGCGCCTTGAACATGAGGGCCAGTCGCAGGTGCGCGTCCGCAGCCCTTGTGAACCCCGGCGACACATACAGCGCCATCTGAAGCGCCTTCGTCGCCCTAGTGTACAAAACCCACCACCCTTTGTAAGCATGCCAAACAACTGGCTACTATCGTCTTATAAAGTAAAACTCTAAGCTTATCTATGAAATAAATAGAAACGTCATTTAGATATACCATCAAAACTCATTCATAGGAACACTGACGTAATATAGTTTAAGGACATTGAGATAAATGGACGTTGACTCACAAAAACCTAGGTCAAGGCTACGTTCGAATGAACAAATAAAAAGAGCAAGAATAATTAAAGCACGCCTGTTTATGCCGAGTTTCGGTGTCGGATAGTGATTGTACAGTCTACAGTACAACAAGATTTTTTACGAGATTAACACATAGCTTTCGAACGTATCGGTTGGGCGTGATGCCGTCTGCTCTTGAACGTCCTTGGAGGTCGACAATCGGTCAATAGAACATTGCCACTAAGCAAAAAACCGACATAAACAATAGCAACGCTACCATAGACAATCTCCGCTCATGTTGTGTACGTAATAAGTATCTTAAGCGTTGAGAATTTTTGCAATAGTTCATTCTTTACAAATACGTTTCGCATACGCATCGGCTGTATATGGAATATTCTATAATCAAACGTTTTTTAGGCTGATCTAAGACTGCGTGGTACAAGAATCGAGGGTTTTAATGTTCTTATGAAAAAAAGTGTATCGGGCACTTCGCGATACAAATGAGGACAGAGTGAAGCATCATCTGGACTGGGCTTGAAGGCGGCGGCTGTGGGCCGTGGTCGCGGCGGAGCGCATCGGCGAAGCGGAACGTCACCGATGCGCCCCGAGGGTCGATGACCGTCTGAGGCTCGTTCGTGCAATCGATCGGACGATGCAACAACGCAACGTCTAGACAGCGATCGCGTTCCGAATCGGAGGCATTCGGGTATAACTTTATTTAGATGACCTCCGCTGACATTTGCGAGCCGAAACAAAGGAGGCAGGTGGCGTCCTGTACGCGATACCACCACATCCAACAGCACGCACACACGCTAACGGCTTTTACGAGAGCTTTCACTAACTACACGGCTACGGGTAATTTCTTCATTGACTTTAAAAACTTTCATTCCTAAATGAACTCTATCAAAGTTATAAAAGTGCTCTATTTATGTACTCTTTTGGATAATAAAAGAAACCATACACCGGAACTTTCAAAGTTGTATTACGTAAAATGAAAAAGTTCTGCCGCATTTCTTTGTTAACTTGATGATGATGCGATTTATATAAAACAAAGTCTTTTAGAAGAAGAAAATAATTACACTATATAAGGCTACGGTTCCGGTGTTTTAAAGGATGTATTGCGTTCGCATTGTGTTAGGCCCCGACAGGTTTTAGTCGAATGCATCTAAAAAACATCAAAGGAGCTTTTGTTCTGCCTTCACGATCGCAGGACATTGTTTTACGCTTGCACGCTTCACTAATGTGTACTCTTCGTAGTTGAAATGAGTTAAATGCTCTGAGGGCATAAAAGATATGGTCCGTGACAGACAAAAACACAGCTGTTACACCCAATTTGACAGATACGATAATACGAGCAATGTTTTACAGGCAATAATGCAGTAAACAATCGTTTCCATTCTCGGAACAAATCTTGTATAGGCTGTGGCACTCACTGTAATCATATAAAACATGTCAAATGCGTACCCGAAACTTGATGCGTTGTAATTTATTGGTGCAACGTGAATTAATACGACATGTAAAAAATTCTAAAAGATTTAAATTTATTTCACCTCGAGTCCTCGACGGGTCCTGCTACCTGCCGTCATCAAAGCACACGTGAAACATCGCGTACCTATCCAAATTATAGATTTATTGGTGCAACGTGAATTAATACGACATGTAAAAAATTCTAAAAGATTTAAATTTATTTCACCTCGAGTCCTCGACGGGTCCTGCTACCTGCCGTCATCAAAGCACACGTGAAACGTCGCGTACCTATCCAAATTATAGATTTATTTCGTTGAATCGGCAACTCTGCTACGTAAAAACCGTCAATAGAGAACGAACATCTGGTGCATAGTTATTATTATTAAAGACATTCAGGTAGATAATTTACTTATAACTCAGCGAGCATTGCTTGGTAAATGGTTCTTTTAATAAAAAAAAACCGTTTCACTAACAACAAACTCGTTGGCAGAATGTTCTGAATAAAAATGCGGAGAATAAACACGGAAGCTACATAATTTCGCGAGCTTTTCATCTGTATCGTTGGGAAGAAGCGTTGCCGGGGTGAAAGCGGTGGAATGGGGCGAGGAAGTGGCACAGGGCACAGGCATGAGGCTCGGCCTGACCTACTTCTGCGCATTCGCGTCAACTCAAGGACGGATCGACCGCTATTTATAGTTCTTCCGTCCGTCGCAGCATAGCACTATAAGAGCCGTGAGCAGGGCGAGCCATGTGCCGCGACACGTGATCCTCAACTTAATGAATGAGAAACGTTTCCCACGACGCTAGCAAAGGGGAATGGTATTAATAATACAGTTCTTTATTAACATGGGGGATTGAAAACACGAATGACCGGATTACGGAAGAAAGTGCTAACTTCAGAGCAGATATTTATTCGGCAAATGAAGGATCATCTCAATCGAGGATATTATTAGTAATCGTACGGCTATCACGCGATACGTTCAACAGGCATCAATTGTACAATTCACTCGAGATTGCATCACGGCCTTGGTGCCACGGTAGCTGAATGCAACGCCGGCTGCATTTATGTTAGCTCATGCAACTAGGATTCAAGTTTATTGAAATCGTGCCGTTAACATATACCCACTCGCTTTACTACAATGAGTTACATACAATATTACATTTTCTTATTTAGATATATGATTACCTATGTTAACGATAAAAATCCGGTTTCGTTATCTCAAAACGATTACTGCTTCCCTTAAAGCACCCAAGCCCCACCTGGCTTATGCAAACGGTGTGTGTTTTTCAACTGGCTGGGGCGAAGAAACCCTTAATACACACTTAAAATGTTCGTAGTTTTAATTTCGAAAGGATGTTGATAGAAAATGAAGTTTATTCAAAATGAAATTCGATATAGAACTATTTTGTTAACTGATTTTATCGATGTAGATATGCATGTTTTAATAAAAAAAACACCAAGCAGTTTAAACGACGTTATTACAGGCGTATAATTAACTATTATGGCCTACAGATCGTTTGGAAATAGTTGCCAACGATAGAAATCTTTTTTGGCTCATAGTACACACTCGATTTACATAAAAACGTAACACAGTGCGATTCAAACCATTTCTTGAAATGGTTTCCGTTCCTAGGCACGCAACAGCTTTCGAAGCTTTATTTCGCCACTTAATCAAACAGTGCCAGTATTCAATATCGAACCTAAATCATATAAACAACAATTGTGTCGGATGCTAAAAAGTAATGTTTTCACAACAGAGTTTGGAATGTGGAAAAAGTGTTCAGCTTCGGCGTGTGATTGTTTATAGATATATGTGAATGGGCCTTGAACTATTTTCGCGACTGAATTTTCAACAGTTTCACTTTTACCGACGCCGGACCTATTGGAAATAATCTAAATGAATGGCGTTTATCGATACGACTACGGTATGAACAATTACGTGTACGGCGCGCGGCAACAAACAACAAACGTTAGTTTATTGCACAAATTGATAATGAACGACCGAGGGCTCAGCGATAAATGCTGCCGTCATACACGCTGACCTACTTTCATACTGTTAGATACCACTCACTATGCGTACAATCCTATACATTTCATCTATTTTGGATTATGACTGGTGTTTTCAACTTCATGGCTACAGTTCCGAGCATTCGCCGTGACCTGCATAAACATAGTACCTTACCGCTTCTGTGTTGCTCGTGTTTAACGCGCACTTTAATTAATTACAAATTATAGCCATATCGAAACATGCTGACGCAGTAATTGGGCCGGCTCGTTCGTAATGATACCACGGTCTCACAGAATACTCAACGTGAAACGATACTTGTATTGTGCTTCGTTGATGGAGTGAGAATACCGGAGGACCTTGGAAATATGCAGCTTAAGCGGCGTACAAAGATGGCAACTTAAGCAAAACGCAGACTGTGTCGATGGGCGACGACGTTCTCTTACAATATAGAAGATCCACCTGGACCGTTGTGCGCTACAGCATAAAAAATGTATAGACTATACATACATAGCGCTCTTCGAATAATTTAACATTAGGCATTTGAATTGAAAGACAGTTGTTTGCATCGAAGTAGGGAAACGTTAGACATAAGCCGGTTATTCCGCTTGCATTCGCCGAGCACGTACG
Source organism: Delias oraia (assembly GCA_018230265.1). NCBI lineage: Eukaryota > Metazoa > Arthropoda > Insecta > Lepidoptera > Pieridae > Delias > Delias oraia. The sequence goes on from DWCF01001038.1 coordinate 10,014, forward strand.
GCCATCATTACGGTACTTTAGGCATAGGTAGCTACCATTATATATACCTACTTACACAGTGCACGCTAATCATAGTATTAATCTATCTCTTCATTTGTTATTACTTTATAGCGGACAAAGGAGCAGATGGATCTCTCTCTTTTATGGTAAGAGAATACTATGTACAACCGCGCCACACTCCGCGCATTGGTTATGTTACCGGCTTTTTACGCCGCTCAAGCGGCACTTTTAAGGGCCTCCGATATCCTCATTCACTCTGCGAAACACAGTACAAGTACAGTTACACGCGGAGTATTCAGTGTGCCCGTGGTATCAATTCGGACGAGCCGGCCCAATAAGTGCGTCAGCATACGCTTCAGCATGGCTCTCCCACGGGTCATTATTCAACACAAATGCGACAAAAAGTTGCGGAAGACTAAAATTGTCACAAAGAAAATTCACTAAGATGACAGATGCATACACGTTATATGGAAATAGTTTGAACACTATGTAGCTGCATAAAGCGAGGACGCGCAATGAGGAAATGAACAAAGTACAACGGCATTCTTAATCAGTACTAGAAATGGCCGGCTGATGCGCACATCAACCGTTCACCGTAGTTATACAGGGCTCATAATCGATCCGAAACCAGTTAGACTATTATGTTTAAAACAAGAGATTATCGCATACGCCGCGACTCATTGTGGGAACGAGTATAACTTCCCTTTCGAGTTTTTATACAGTCTTTACATAAATATTGTCGGTATAGATTCTCTACGTCGCCTTGAAATAGTCAAATTTCGCTCGAAGCGATGCTCCCCAATGAAAAAAGGTGTGCATTCAACTCTGTCGCTATTATTACATTACAAAACGGAGTGCCCTTGACGAGTTCCCTTTGCTCGCGGCATACAAGTGTCCTAACAAGTCCAATAGTTATTTACATGCAGCGAAATTAAAAACTATGCCCCATCCCTAACGTTGCGAATTAGAAGGGTTGAACCCTATGTGAAAAATTTAGAAGCCATCAGCCGCGGAGATGCGTCGGCGATACAATGCAGAGGGCACCGGCACATACGCGCATGGAATTTGCTATTTAGTGATTTCGTGTGGGCTCTGTATCGGAGGGACGGGGACGAGGTTATCGTTCAATAGTGACGAAACGCCGTGGCGCAACAGCCGCCTCGCTCCGAACGGAGCCCTAGCATTGCTCCCTTTCTATGGTCGCCGGCCGCTTTCTAATAACAATTGTACGCGATCATATAGAGCAAAGATATGTTAATACGATTTACGGATCGAACGTCCGTGAGAACGCACTTGGGTATTTTATAATTGTACTCGTTGCACTTCTTATTGCACATGATTTGCCTACATATAAAGCAGATGAAATACCAGCGTTATTGACTAATACGATATTCGGCTCGCGAAGATATTATTCTTATCGCGTTCGTTTGTTCGCGCAATTCGCTTTAGATATTTTAATGTATAATGTAACAAATTTCTCACATACGTAAACCGTATCCGGCGTACGTGTTTGATATCACTTATCACGTGAATTATCAAGTGAGACACGAGCAAAATCAATACGTGCAACAACTGGCGTATCTTAGTAAGAACGATAGACGTGGACCGCTTACTTCGGTGTAAACGTATAATATAGAAACGTAATGCCAATTAAGTACCGTAGATTTGCTATGAAACCAATTCGTCATCAGTGTAGTCGTAGAGCGGATAAAGCAACCAACCTACTGACGATGTATGATTCAGCAAATCAATGACATAAGCCGGCGATAGAATAAGGTCACTGAAAGATACACAAAAGTATAATTGTAGCCATGACTAAAGATGCTCATAGTATGAAATGTAGTGAGCCAAAATTGGTTACGGAGCGTGGCCTTGTGCCGTGACGTACGACGGCCTCCCGGTGACGTGCTGTGACGTGAGGTGGGGATTTTTTCGCGGAAATTCCAGAGAGGCCATTGCTCGCTAAATTAGCCATTAAACGATAACTATTGTCATTTGAAATACATATTTCTCAGCGCAATAAACAGTTGCATATTTAAACATTGTTTTAGCTTCCAGAAGGCTTTTGAAACAAAACTGATGCCATCGTAAAAACCAGGGCAAGCCACTTGACACGGTTCATGTCACCGTGGGCCGCGAGCCCTACTAGATGTGGGTGGTATGACGCAACCCAACAAAAGTCAAAGGGAACAATTGCCGCAGCACAGTTTCGCAACAAACTATTATGAAAACGCAGCAGTTCCAAAGAAACAGCCAAAATCAGAGAAGGGACTATGAAGCACTCGAAATTAGCTAATGCGGGAAGTGTGACTCGAATCCAAAGGAGGTCATTGACAGAGGAGACGCTTGCAGGGAATGCATCGAGCGAGTTCCGGTGCACTACGAAGCAGGTATAAATAGCGATCCGTTAGTGTCGACGACCGCGCAGGCCGCACCGCACCAGCCTCACTCTCATCAGCTAGATCCTGAATCCTGACCTAGATATTCAGATTAAATGAATATTACGTCGTCGGGTCGATGCCAATGAAATGTTGGGCCCGAGCGGCGAGGGTGCGCGTCTAGACGCCAAAAACCATTATAGGGCAGAGATGTGATGTAGCGGAGGTTCGGGGGAGGGCCGATACTGCGAACGCCCTTAATAGCGATCGCGGAGCAGAGCTGAGCGCGCGGTCCCTCTCTCAAAGGCCATTATATTATTATGCGTATAAGGGCCCATGCGTACGTGACGCGGAGCCCGCTTAGGAGGGCGCAGGGGAGGCACATCTGCCCAACATGCATAAATGCACTATTCGACATCATCCCAAACTGCTATCGCCAAACACGACATAGCGTCAACCTATGGTTTGCTATAGCACCACTCGAACGTACTTTGTCTACGAATTCCGGTTAAACCACTATATCTGTTTGTTGTAGATTAGATGGGACAACACTCAGATTGTTTAAACATTATATTATAACTCGTGTACAAGTTTACGTCAACGAAAGATATAATACACATTAAAAAACTATTAACAACGTTTTATATACTACCTACAGCGGACAACAGAGCAGGCGGGTATCTTCTATGGTATAAATCACCGCCCATGGGCAACCACGCTACAATCCGCACCTAGCTTGTGTTGCCAGCTTTTTACGCCGCTTAAGAGGTATTTAAAATTAACGTAAGCTTATACTTATATAACATACCCGTATTACGTCTCAACTATTGATAAATAAATTATAATTCTATTACTGCAATGAGTTAAAATTGGCAAAATTACATACGGAGGTTGTAGTGGATATTTTTTTGTAAAAGCGAGCAAGGTCATAATATGGAACGCATCTGCGAGGGTACGGCACGCGTCAGGCAATAACCGGCCCTCATAAACATTACCATTTGTGAAAACTGCATCGCGACTCCGGGGCTTTGACACCGCCAGTGATCAAATGTGAAGTCAAAGACATCATGTGATTCATACTGAATTACATCCGTTTCTTTTTCATTTAACCCGAAAGACTATTTTATATTAGTAATACGGTCTCTTGAAGATCACTTATTTTTTTATGGAATAGCGAACAACGGGGCAGGTGGGTCTTCTATATGGTAAGAGAACATCGCTGCCCATAGAAAAATGGAAAACCACACTACAGTCCGGGCTTCGGTTGTGCTGCCGGTTTAGGAATTATCGAAATTGAAGAATAATAGGCCTAATTTATTTAAATGCATTTTGATGGTTGATTCAAATGGGCGAATTGTTAAATCAACGTCCGCAACATTTGAATTTTAAAAATAGCTCTTACCTAGGAATTCTTTAATAATTCAATAGCATTGTATATATTTTTTTGTAAATGTAAAATATGTGAAATTTAAAATATTCGAATACAATATGTAGGTACCAAGGGGAACAATATTGATTTCTTTAAGGAAAAAGCCCTCTTTTTATATAGGATTCTTATAGAAATGCGATAAAATACTAATAAATAATCAGAAATATTGGCGTGGTCTTAAAACACCTAGTAATATTAGTGATAAGAAAACGATAAGCGGTTACTGTGCAATCGTATTGAAGGCTTTGTACCTATAAGTCAAACTATTACGCAACTGCATTATCTACTAAACTTCACTGGTGGTAGAGCCATGCTGAAGAAGAAATTGCTGACGCACAAATTGGATCGCTTAATCCGAAGTGATACCACGGACTCACAGAATACTCACCGTGAAGTGGTAGTTTTGTTGGCAACGGTACTTCTACTATGTTTCGCTGAGTGAGTGAGGAAGCCCTTAAAAAATTGCTGCTTATTAGGCGTAAAAAGCAACACAAACACAATTGTGGCGCGTTTGTCCATGGGCGGGCGGTGCTCTCTTACCATATAGGAGAGCCACCTGCTCCGATGTCCGCTATACCATTAAAACATCACACTGGCATTGCGACAGAGCTCCTAACCGATGACTTGGAGATTATAAAACTGACGCATGCTTTTTCTCTTTAGAACTGTTGCCCTTTACAGGATATTATAGGATTGTTTATAGGAAATGGGTGTAGTTATGTGCATAGGTAATATGTGATCGGACAAAGACGCAGCTGATGCGGTGACAGGTGTGCCAGCAGCCGGCAGACACCTGCTGTGCACGCGCCACTACAAGCTGCTACAAATCTACTTACAAACGCAGAAATACTTATCAATAGCAGCTGGCCGCCTCAGAACATTGCATAAAACTATCTACATTGTAGAATTTAGTGGCACTAAATGCAAATTTCTAATCGTATAACATAATTGTTTTAAATGGTATAGCGGACAACTGACCAGACGGGTCTTTTTTATGGTAAGAGAACAGAAAATAATTAAAAAGAATTTTAAACCTGCACATGGTACCATCGCACGATATGTAAATACTTTTCCGCATCGGTCATTCCAGAAAACGACAAAAGGTATGCGACATGAATAATAATGTAACAGTATTAAAAATAATCTATCAAAATGTGGCGCTTCCGCGTTCTGCACTGCCACAGCCCAGTTGCCCACAACTCCGTGAACTAATACAGATTAATAAAGAATTTATATGCAGCGACTCAGTCCTGTTGATATCAATTCGTGACGTCAATACATTATAGAATCAGAAAAACAAAGGGAACCAGTTTATTACAAAATACAGTCTAACTTTACTATGGGAGCTAGGGCACAAGTACCGTTAGCTTAAGCGGCTAGCGGCGATAAAGCGAACCGGTTAGCGATAGCAATTGGATAGTAATCACAGAATGTAATGTGAAACCGTTTTTCTTTAGACCATAACTTTTCACTCAAACCATCGTCATCGTTATGTTTGTATTAAAATTTCCGGCTTGTGAAGATGAAAATTGTAACCCATAATAAAAAACCACTTCTACCAAAAATCGAATGGGTATAATTCCATTCTGTGGAAAGCATAGATAATCTAGTACAAATTAGATTTTTCCGATAGGACAATTGGAGTCGCGGTAGATCTCATTGAGCGCGTGCACATCGCATTGTCGACCAATGACGCGCGGACAAAATTGCGCGAAACCGCGAGCGATATGACTCACTTGCCTGCCACTATACGTAATCATTACGTTACGATCTTCGCGTAAATTGGGACAAGATGTGATGTGACACACAGTACACGGAATGACTAAATCGCAAGTAAAACAATCGGAGACACGCTCCGTACTTTCTATTCGAAAGGGCCGGAAAGAAACGTATCTGACGAATGACAATAGAACGGAAACGGATAGCGTTGTTTACGGTTGCACTTATTAAAGGTAAATCAATATGTGTTATTTCATACTAGGTGTATACGAATGACACACGGTGGTAGAAAGTCAAGTGAATAGATGAAAACATTTGCGAGTCCACGTAACTATTATCTTGAGAAAAGCGTGCGAGTTGGATAACAACGGGCAAATAAGAGGTGCCAGCGAAGGGCCGCCGGAAGGGAGCGACCCTCCACGGCATCGCGTGTCGCGACTGGACACACCACCGACCTACATATTATGTATTCAACTTTTTCTTGCCGTCATTTTGCACTCGAGCGCATCAACAAATCGCAGCAACCGGGTGACGATCCTATGGCTGACTACCTGCGAAAAGATACCACAAAAAAAGCACACAAACAAAAACGCGACCTTCCGACGGGAGCAGCATCGGAACCGTCGATGTAGGTGTCTGAATTTTAGAAGGAAACAAAACAAAATAGAGAGACGCGGGCGAGAGTGACGGAGGGATGCGGGCGGCAGGTCGATAGAGTGAGAGCGGCACAAGGGCCGACGTAAACAAACTGCGGTCGGGAGCTTCGACCGCACTTACCATTTTGGGGCTCCTGCAGCTGGGACGTCCAGAGGCGGTCGCGGCCCGCGTAGTGGAGAGCGGGGGCGTCGTCACAGGCGGCAAACACTTAACACACTCACTCAGGCTTCGGCTCGGATTGACAACAACACTTGACAACGTCCCGGTCTACACTACGTCCACGGCCCTCGCCAATGCAGCATACGTCACCGCATCCCGCTCCCGACTGGCGCGTCTCGCCGAGCGAGCGACGACCTCGCTGCAGCGTGCGCCGCCCCCCGCTCCGGCCGCCCCGTCCGCCCCGCCGCGCCCTTCCGCCGTCCGCCGCACTACACACGACACAATCAGACAGTGCGGCTGCAACGCGATCGCTTTTCTACTGTAGCGTACTATTCAACAGGACACCAAGTAAACAGAAAATAGACTTTCAACATCAAACGAAGAACCTTGAAAATTATTATTCAAATCATTTGCACCCAATAAGTTTTCCATCAAAATGCATATATTACTACTGCTTGAACATAAACTGTGGCCGCATTCCCCCCGTCATGGCCCTGCCGCTCCCTTCCCGCCCTGGCCCTATGTCCGGTAAATCACGACTAATAGATAGGTACGACCAGAGGTTGCGTCAAAATATTATGTTAAGATTGACGTTGACACGGTTAATAGCGCGGCTGTTATTCTCAAATCCAACACAATTATACTTAAGCCCTAGAAAATTCCAAAACTATATAAAATATTATAAGACTCAAAACTAAACTTAAACTACAGACGTACTAAAAGGAAATATTTTTGGAAAAAAATAATTCAACCAAACCTTACGAAGTAAAATTATTGATATTATACACTGAAAAGGCTATTAAAACTTATAAGCCTCTTATTTTTTGAACATCTATGCTAAATTTTTCTTTTATATCTATGCAAAATTTAATTACAGTTAATAAAATCCTTAATAATTATATCATGGAACTTCTACTTGGAACATCGCGGAAATAACCGATGGCGAGGCGATTTGAGGCTCGACTTCTGAAACTCAAGAAATCAAGCTCATCCTTCTCATTAGTATTCTTAATAATTTTTATAATCTATTATTATTTATTTATTTTTTTTCATAATTTTAATTTATCATAGTGTATTTTATTAATAGTATAATAATAATTTATCTTTATTTACATTCCTGTTTTGTTAATATCTATTTTGTAATATAAACTATATTTTTCATAAGTTTACAGTAAAGTAGGTAATTTTGATTATGAGGAACGGAGGACGTCGCAAGAAACATAACAATTATATAGACCGTCATAGTGAAATAAATTTGGGATGCCCTCATATAGTTTATATTATAGCCTTCCTTGACAAGTGGATTATCCAACAATGAAAGAATTTTTCAAATCGTCCAGTGGATACTGAGATTAGTGCGTTCAAGCAAACAAACTCTTCATTCGTCTTTTTAATATTAGATTATAATAAAAAAAGAACTTCAACTAATATATTCCCCGTATCTCTTTATACATTTATTTATGCTAGCATATAAATTTTTCCACTATGTTTATATTATTCAATTAAATTTATATACAAATGCTACATCTATGATACTAATATTTTATCGTGATGGATGTTCCGACCCGAAGCGTAAAAAGGTACATATCTCTTTTTCTCTTTTGATAAATTTGTAATATTATTATTATTATACACAAAACATTGAAAATATTAATTAAGCTATTAAATACTTTAAATTTTACATACTATTGACATGCTCACAGCCAAGGAATTTGAAAATAATAGAATTAGTCAACATAATCACATAATATTAATAAGAATTTAAAATTAAATCTAAAACAAATATAATTCACGAATAAAGATTTATACTTTATCGAGCTATGTCCAAAATAATAGACGCGGATAAAATGACGCGGACGGGTGACATTATTTGGCACGCGTAAGAATTTGAAACTGTTTTTTCAGTATCATGAAAACTGTAAAAAAAATCAAAATATTCAACAAATTCGGTCCACGGTCGAGGAAATAGGAGTGGAACAGTAAAAAAAATGCGTCCAATTGATAAACTTTTTTCGGTTGGTTTTTTTTAGTACAGTTTGTAAGAGAACAACACCACCGTCCATGGAAACCGCGCCATAGTTTTATTAGCAGTTTATAGTTTAATTGCGCATTAGTTGGGTTAACGGCTTTTTACGCCGCTTAAACAGCATTTTTAAGGGCCTCCGATATCCTCACTCACTCAGCGAAACATAGTAAAAGTACCATTTAAAATACAACTACCATTTCACGCTCAGTATTCAGTGAGCCCGTGGTATCACTTCAGATAATACGATCCAATTTGTGCGTCAGTATCTACTTCATTACTCTTCCAGGGGTGGTCTTAATGTCGGATATATCCGTTTTAGAGCGTACCCATCCTTTTTGAATGATTTCACTATAAAACACCCTACCCAGAACCTAATCATTTTCGAGATATAATCGTATTTCAATTTTTTTAAATAAAAATTGCCGAATGTTGGCAATTAAATATGATATGTTGAAGTCGTTGTGCCTTAATATTATTATTATTTATTTATTTTATGCAGATTAACATGTTCTACGAACTTAGTAACAAAAATCCTGCGTGAGTTAGCTAAATAATTTCTTCTGGACGGTTGAAAGCTCAAAAAGTTAAATAAAAACTGATCCTTTAACAAATATGAAAAAAGAACGTATAGCACACTGTTAGAAGATCTGCCTAAAAACATCTACGGGTCATCAGCTACTGAAGCAGGTATAACACTTCAGAGTATAATTTATTTGGGAAGACAAAAATGAAACGTCATAGTGTATTGGGCGTAATTACTCAAATTTAACTTTACATGATTAATCCTCTTTACTTCAAATACAAAAGCATACAATGCCTTTCTCATCCAAAACGAAAAATCTGTGGGTGAAGACAGTTTTAAAAAACTCAGTAAATCTTGAAATGATAAACACTTTTAAAAAATTTGTTATACTAAAATGATCAGACAGTTTCAATAAATGAAACTATTCTGGTCTATTTAAAATCAAATCTCTATTTTATATATTAAGTTGTCTCATCTAGAAAACAACTAGAAACAGCAGTTTGGACTTTTTAAAGGAGAAAAAAACTTTGATAAAAGGTGTGTAATTTAGAATCCTAATGATATAAAATACAATACTATGGCTTACCAGTCAAATGCATTGTAATGATAATAACAAAGGCCTAGTCCATAAAGAAAGAGAGGGTCCTTCCAGTTGTCCTGCTCCAATGCATAAAACTTCTGATAAGCTGACATTGCTAGAAATATACCAGTGATAAGGTAAGATCACTTCTACAAAACTAATAACAACATTTCAAACTAAATCTTATTTCGACACTTATATTATATATTGTATAATTTTAAATAATAATCTGATTTCCAATGGAATTATGATGAGTCTATATTAGTTTACCCATGTGAACTGCATTTCTAATTATTTTTCATTCATTGTAAAGCAATATATACTGGAGATATGATATTGCAAAATTTTGTAGTAAAATTGCTATAAAATACTTTTTAATGTGTGATTATTACCCACCTTTTGCATAATCTTCAAGAAGTAGATGAAAATGCCCCAGTTTACAATAGGTTTTGGGATCAATACAAATATCTCTTCTGACACCAGGTGAACAAGCTCTTTCTTCTTCCTATGAAAATAAAATAGCTATACATACTATCTATTTTAATATAGATAAAGAAAATTTGTTACAATTACCTTAACTTGTACCAACATTCCTTCCAAATATTTAACAGCCTTAAGTACAAGTGCTCTTGTCCGGCCATGCTCATTACCTCGCAATTTAAAGAATCCAAATTGGCGGCTGAAAGTACAAATTATTAGATATCAGATTATTTTATTGTTGAACTTAGGTCAGGTCGAAAAAGAGCTTGAACCTAAAAAATGTCCTCTGTTGAACAGCTACAGAAAATCTAGCTTTAGGTGAAATTGGACATTCATGAAATATTAATTATAATTATTATCATTGCAATAAAAAAATTTAATCAATAGAGTATTTTGACTGAGTCGGAGTCGAAAATCAAAACAACAATATATTTTTTAGCGGCACCTGTCAAGCTCTGATAACACTTGTAGTTCTTGAGAGGTTAGATGAAGCTCCTCTTTATCATCCATCTTACGCGTTCCCAATTATCAACAGAGTCATAAAAAGTGCTTATGACTAGATAAGTTCAGGTTTTATTTTGAATATGTAAGTTCAGTTATTAAAACCGAAAAACTTATTATCAGGATGAGACATCTTCTGACATTGCGTACAATCATTTTAAACATTATCAATATGTCAATCTCGAATATTGCTAACGAATTTTGAGTTGAATACTGAGTTCGTATATTTGCTAATTTTAAAGTTCGTATAATTGCTTTGTTGCTTTGTGAAATAATAAAAATATTCACACTTATATCAACATTTATGCAAGAAATTTCTCAGAATTTATACTGCTTCGGCCATTATCAAGTTTTCTAATTTTGATGTTGGTCATACTCTATATTATTAGGATTTTTTGAACAGTTGCAAGTCACAAGTTAGTAAGTAGTAACACTAATTTTCGTGAATATTGAATACTACGGATTTCGCGGAATAGATATCTTGAATCAGTGTTTAAATTTTCACTCACTATTTGAATATACAAGTATTACATTATTGATAAAGTAAAGTGCAATATTTTGAACCACGAAATTTTGTAACCTTAAACTAAAAATTGTTGCAAGATGAGTTATAGAGATTCTGTAAGTAATTCAATACATAATTTCTTTAAATTGCAAGGACAATATTTTTGCCCTGTGTAATGCTCCAATTTGAAAATAGAATACTCTTAAGCTTAGAACTATTTTTAAAATGAATAGTCATCACTTCAAGGTCGAGACTATAAGACGATTTTTTCTGCGACGAAGTAATAAGATATATGATCATGGCTGTTTTAAACATTTTCATGGAAACTGGTCATTTTATTTAATAATTTAATTATTGCATTCCTTCATGAAACATTATAACTATTTATAATATTGTATGCTTGTCCAATAAATATTAGTAATATTAATTCATAGGCTGATAATAAATTTAGTATCTAACTTTATACTAAGATTGAAGGCATAAAATTTAATTTTCAACATTTTATAGCATAAACAGAAATGTTGCTCAATTACATTAACTTTTAGTAAAAATTTTCATTTATTGGCAGTATTCACTATACCCGAGGTACCATACATACAATACCTCTAAAGATCTGCGTGTAGGATCTCACCTAAGAAGTCCAATGGTATTTATTATAAAATATTTAAACCATATTATAGTTTTATAGTTGTGTGTTGCTATATTATGAAACAAAGTTTACAATAGTAAAAATGATTGTAGGTATTTCAATGGATTAAGTGTAAAACTTAGATAATCTTAATTTCGTGTGGCTAATATTATTATCACTATAATGTACAGATGTATGGAGGGTCCCAATCGTCTGTGTGGAGTTCTCTATCCACATACAGATCAAGTGGTTTAGATGGGAATACTTACACTCCTACACCTGATTTAAATGAAGTCTATCCAGGTTTATTTGTTGGAGATGCGTAAGTAATTTTTATTGTTAAATTTTTTCTTCCATATTGTAAAGCTACGAGAAGGATACATTTAAATGATTTAAGAAATATTACAAATAAAAAACAATTTGTTATAAAACTTTTAGGGTAGCTGCCAAAGATAAAGCATTCTTGAAGCGTATGGGGATAAACTATGTTCTTAATACAGCTGAAGGAAAGCGGTACACACAGGTAGACACTGATCATTTGTATTATCGTGATTGCCCGGGTCTGCGCTATAAAGGCTTCCAACTCATGGATCTTCCATCTACTGATATATCAAAGTATTTTCATATTGCTGCAAATTTCATTGACGAAGGAATCTCCAGAGGTGGTAAGTTGGAACACTTTGTATTTAATGTGATAAAATATCTAATTAGTTCAGTACTTCCTATTTTTTATATTTAATTGAGAAACAAATCACAGTTTTATAGAATTTGACTGTTTGGTAAATTTTTAAAGAATATTTTAAATATTAATATAATAATAATTAATATTTTCGTTGAAGGACGTGTATTGGTGCACTGCTTTATGGGAGTATCACGCTCCGCAACATGTGCTCTTGCTTTCCTTATGATCAAGAGAGGTATGAGTTTGGCTGAGGCCTTAGCTCTAGTTCGTTCCCGCCGCGACATTCACCCCAATGATGGATTCATCCGTCAACTGCGCGATCTTGACAAGGAATTGCGAGTATGTAGAGTTCGCTGACAACACGCTCCTTTTGACCCAGTTCTTAGTCTGCCATACAACTTCAACTCGCAGCATCTTCGTGTACGCAGCTTAGATAGAACATATCCAAGCCGCTATCACTGAGTATGGGACTGGGGATAAATTCGCAATATATATTACATCATACCAAAAAACTATTTATTAGATTAGCATTTCAGCACATACACAGTGAATTATAAGAGATAATAATCTATTGAGAGAGAGAGAGAGAGAGAGCGCATAATTTTGTATTAATCATCATGTTGTAAATGATATTACGCACTTAAGCTAAAGATTTTTTATTTTGTAGAGGATATAATATGTTACATCATTTCCATTAGGGCAATGATTTACAAAAAGATATTTTATTAGATCTGTTATATTATAAGAGTTAAGTAACAAATAGTATTTGTGGTTTTTTTCAAATGAAAATTATGCATAGTTTTATGGAAATGTTACAGTATTTGATTAATTATTAACATTAACAATTTAAAGGCATAGCATATAGTGAATCTGATTATATCAAATTTTCTAGTCTTATTAAGAATAAAATATTTTCACACATATTATTTCATATATTTTTATGAACAAAATATTGCCTTTTATAGAATATGAACAGAAGTACAATATGTATGTAATTATATTACTGTTTAAAAAAAAGAAATGAAATAAAATGCATGTTATGTTTTGTCCTTGATATTGGTTGGAAATGTGATAACTCCACAAACATTTTAATGTAGCATAGTAAATTAAACTTTAAAGACTGGCAATAAGAGATGTGGCTTGGAGATAATGATTATTCATATAATAATTTATATCATTAGATTTATGTCATTGCCTTCTAAAAAAGTAGGTAGTTGCTAAAATGTAACTAGATTTGTGGTGTTTATGCCTCATATAAATAAATTTAATTTTAAATTAGATTTCACTATCAACATTCATAAATAAGTACAAAATTTCAAATATTTTTCTTATATTCTTACTGAATGTGGATAAATGAAAGCAAAATACATACATATATACAGTGTCAACTCTATAACGACACTGAAGGGACTGTACATTTTATAGCGTTATAAAAAGTTGTCATTAAATGGAGAGAAGAAAAATCAGTGTATGGAAGACAAGCTAAACCAAATAAAGCCAACTGATTTCGACGCTTTAGGGAGTTTGTCGTTTAATCGAGGGACGTTACATGGAGTTTATACTGTATTTTGTGTTGGGTATTCAATGCTCTATTTTTTATTAATGAAATAATTATATAGAAAAGTATAATTATATGTAAAAGCCTTGTTATATGATAATTTTATTATTTGTAATACAATTTAAGTTACTTTGAGCACTTAATTATAATACAAATATAGTCAATTTAGTTAAATGCATACTTATATTTCTTTATCATGTCATCAAAAAATTCTGTGATAACCTATAATGTATTCTAGAGCACTAGACTTATAATTGTTATTATATCACCAAAAGAGCAAATTTAAAAAATATGGAGATAGTTTTTTTTAATATTGCTATTATCATTAATAATAGTTATGTTGATATAAATAATAGGATTCTATTTTAAAAATATCATGCAATTGTAAAATCTTTGAACAAATCTCTAGAATTTAAAACACAATGTTCAGTTATTATTTTTATTTATTCTTGTTTATCCAAGTCTAAATATGACATTAGGTGCCAAAGTAGTTAAATAATGTATTACAAAATAAAGAACGCAGAATTTTATCATTATAAATTAAACTTTAATAATTAAGTATCGTAATTGTACCTATTTATTTATTTGAGTGATTAAATTTAATGTTTATGTATTCAATATTTGCTAACAAAATAAAAGTATATATATTTTATTTAACGTGTCTTTATCAATAAATATTATTGTCTGAAAGAAAAAAAATGGGAACAAAACTTGAACAATTTAAAAAAAGAGGTCACTGGGAAAATAAATGTTATGATGATTCACATATACTTAACAGTAAATAAAGAACTCTTTTTATGTACACACAGTGGCACAATTAGAACAATAAAAGGTTGATTTTTAGAGACATTTATGTTTTCTTTAATTATACAATAATCAGTTGCACTCTAATTCACTATTTTTTTGTTGAAATGACTAACCGCTGTCGGCATAAGGCCTCTACAGCTTAGCGCGGACTTTTGGGGCGAGCCGCAGGCTCGCCGAGAGATTGGTTTATAACGAAAGGCCCAAGGGCGCCTCCTACGAGACACGAACCTCGGCTTGAGCCGTCGCGGCGAGGTTGGCCGCCTGGGCGACCGGCCGGAAGCTCACCAGAGTGCGCTTCGCGACCAGTATCGGTCCTGAATTCACTAATAAATGTTAAAGTAACACAATATTTTTCTTTGAAGAATTAAACCCAAATTACAAAAATCGAAAATCAAACATTTTTTCATTAAAATTTGTATGTGTAATTTTTTCTCCAAAAACAAAAAAGATTTAATTGTATTACTGGGTAATATTTGATGTCTCATGCCTGTATTACGTTGTCCATAACTTCTTGTGGTGTTGAGTTTTGGGGCCGTTGCTGGCACGTAAGAATGTAATCCAAATTCATTTAACCGTCTTCTAATTGTCCTTTCACTTACGTTGAGGATACGGACTTCTAAACGATTTCGGGTGTGAACAGCAGTTTGACGAGGATTTCGCAGTCTGCATGACCACGAAACAGTCGTTGAAGGCGCTAGTTGCCCGATTTCTGCCCTTTCCACGTCTGCGCACGTACGATCCATTATCACCATAACGCCTGAACGACTTATCGGTTAAGAAAGGACCTATCCTTTCTCGATCATTGTTACAGAGTTCGCTGGTAAATCACTCATTTTGTATCAAAAACGTGCACTATTAAGATGTAAACAGTAAAATAAACTTCCCTTTCACATCATCTTCCTAACTTCATATCAGAACACTAAACCGTTAAATAGACAATTTTGTTTAACAAATTTAACAACATACTAAACATCACAGATAAAATTTACCTTATTTTAATTGTGTACTTTTTTAAATGTTGACGCTTTTCAATATTTTTTCGAATTGAAAATAATTGAATGTCAAATGTCACTTTGAAGAAAACTATTCTAGTGGAGTTTTGTAGCTGTGTTCGGACTTTGATAAAATATACTGTCAGTATATTATATATTTTTATTTGCTTCAATATATCTTCAATAACATATTCATGTTTTTAAACATTGAAAATCACTTGATGCTGTCGAATAAGGCGAAATCTGGTATGTTGTAGGAAAACTACAAAGCGCATTCCCTGCTAAATAAATGGATGTTTGGCATCATTTGGCACTTTTCAGCATTACAAGCAAAATATCAAAGAATTTAGAAACTCATGCAGATCAGAAGATGGCTTAGACGGGTCAGACTCCGAAGTAGAGGATGAAGGTCACTATTATCAAATAGCTCGAGATGTTCTTCGATACCTTGAAAATAGTGATGAAGGTGAGAATGCCCAGTCTGATGAAGTGGATACTGATCCTCCTCTCGTAATGGACAACGATGAAAATATGACAGACCCTCCTGTTTTGGAAGCCGAAGAGGCAGCACCCCAGAGTAGATCACAAGGGATTTATCCTCTGGTTTGGAGAAAACGGAATCTTCTTGCTGCTAAAGACAACCTTATTTTTATGGAAAAACTCAGATAACAGAAGCATTGATGTCTTGTAAACTTATTGAGAAACTGCAAATTTCCTGAAAAAAAAACACTATGATGAAAAGAATGTAATCAGATGATTCCAGGAGGAAAACGTGGCGAGTTTGGACAACATTGACGTAAGTGTTGTTGTGTGGAAAGATAACAAGCCTGTTAATGTTCTTTCCACTTACGTAGGAGCAAAACCAGCAACCAGTCACACGCTTTGATAAATCACAGAAAAAGAGAGTTGCTATTGTACCATGTGCTACATGTGTACAAAGAGAATTTGTAATGAAAAAGTCAACCAAACCAGCTCAAGCAATTCCTTTGAAAGATGTCTGGCTGACATTTGGCTGGATAAGCAGCAAATTCCCAAAATGTTCAGGCTTTACATTCAAAATGTGCCCAAAAATTTCATTTATCTTTATGTGATACGAAAAAAAGCAATTATTTTTATAAATATCATAATGAAGAATAAATAAATACATTTCAAAAACAATATCCACTCTCATTTTACCCATACTTGCAAAATCGCAATGAATGCACAATGTAGTTTATAAACTCACTATTCCAAAAAAAAGTATAGTAAATTCATGTCTAGATTTTTTACTCATTTTTCCTAAACAGTAATACATGTCTATTACACAAATATATTTTTTAAAGGTGAAACAAAAATTATCGAGTCTTGCTTCATATTTTTGCGTTCCCAATTATGTCGCTGTGTGTGTGTTGATAATGGCAGTTATGTTCCCTGATAGTAAGTACTCATTCGCTAAGTAAAATACATAACTATTTGACATGGGTTTTCTGAATACATGTCACTTGAATTCAAGATTTCCTCCAATAACAGGAAATATAAAAAATATGCTTCAAGACATTCCATCTCTTGAAGCATCTTTTTTATATTTCAGTCCAATTATTTTTTATAATTACATGCAGACCAGGAATTGAATTTATTATTCATGCTTATAAGACACTCAGGCGCAAGTGTTGTATGTCAATGTAAGAAATAAAAAAGTTCAAAAAGAACTAATTTATATAAAGACTGAAAAGAAACCTTTAATTTAAATCACAGACTATATTAACTACTATATCTGCTTAAATTTGTGTAAAACTAATTATATAATATTGGTAACCATTTATAAGTATTGACGATTCATTTCCGTTTTCTTGGCTTTCTTGTCCCTTGATCTTGGAAACCAACGATGAGGAGTTGTTAATGTGAGTGAACATAATTGCTGCTTTGCAAATTCTGGTTTCATTTCTTTAAACACCCTCTTCACCTCATTATAATCTGACATATTAAGTACTGATTTGTCTTCAGGAAATTCTTCAGATAAAGGTTTGGAAAACTCATATGGAAATTCTTCTTCCTTATGTAAAGCTACAATAGTTGATCCATCGGCAGTCATTACAATTTTTGAATATAGCCTAGTCAGAGGTGTCGACTTGTGCTGTAAAGACCGTAGTAAGTAAGTCATATTGGGAAAGCCCTTGGTATTTACAGAAACGATCATATAATTCATAGACTACGTGGTTTTTTGAAAATAATCGTTTATTCTATTAAATATACTACTATTTACTGGCTTCTGTAATTACTGCCAGCGGTCACAATTCTTATATTTTTGTAATCACGGTATCTGTTACGAACGATCACAATTACAGAGAATCTCTTCTTATTTATTTGGCTTCTGTGACTAGCAGTCACGATTTTGCCATAAAGAGAACTTCACATGGAGAAATAACCAACATTTTACAATTATTAATCATAGACAAAAATATGTAACAGAATACTTACAGATAATGTAAGATAGCATAAAGAAAAATCCACAGCGCTTTTCAAATTATTGGCGTAAACTCTACATCTCTGTCACAGAAAAAAATAAGAACTACGCGTGGCGGAACTACCATCGGGCAGACAGGTTAAAATGGCAAAATAATAAATAAAAAAGGCCCATAGAGTGGTGACCAATTAAAACAATCATAAGTTATATTAGGGCCTAGAGGACGATCGGAAATTTGAACAGAAACAGATCATAAAGCCTTAAAATAGCGTATTTTATTTTAATGAAAATGGTAGGAAACAGGAGATTCATCTAGAATAAGACCCCTCATGGACACCCATATCTCGCTTTGTTACAGATGCGTAGCCAGTCTTTAAGGAAAGTTTAATTTTTTTAAATAAAAAAGTAAGCTTTTGAAAGCTAGGCTCTTCGAGTTCAAGTGGTCCATTGCTCATGGACTCTCTCTGCTGACCTATAAAAGTTTTTTTAAGGGCCCTACCATATTTGATTCGAAGAGTACTTTCTCTAGCGGAGTAGGGATAGCATGTGTTTATTTATTTATAAAATATAACTACTCCATAATGACATTGAAGTTTCACTTCTTACGTGTGTATACAAGTTATTACTAGTACACGCACTCTAGTTTTTTTTTCACAGCTCCAAATATCAGCTTTTTCTTTAGATGGCATTCAGCATAGAGCAGCTCAAATAGTGGACAACTTTCTTTTTAGCGATTCTTTCCGAACAGCTTGACTCTTTGATATTACGTGGAGATGTTGGTTCCCTCAGTATCTTCTATTGTTCACGTGGCATATTCTGTAGATTTGTTTGGAAGTTTTATCCGTATCACTTCGATGTTTATAGGTGCACTACCAAGCGATTATTAAGGAATTTTATGCCGCGCACTACCACGGTGGAAGCAGCTTGCCGTAGAAGTATTTCCAAATCAATATGACTTGCTGGTCATCAAAAAGAGAGTACGTTTTCTTAAGGGCCGGTAAAGAATTCTCGGATCTGCAGGGACTGGAGGTGTTCATGGGCGGAGGACTGCTTATGCTAAATGAGCCTCCTGCATGTGTCTGTGCTTGTTCACCACTTCAATAACAACAATAAATGTATTATTTATATGTAATATAAATACTTACGAGAAGTATTTTCGTAAAGATAACGAGTATTTGACAATTAACTTAATCAAAATCATTAATGTAATTATTTTCATCATCATTATCATCATCATCATCATCATCATCCTCATAGTCTTCCAAACACCCACCATATGTGTCTTCAGCACTATTAGCACATCTAGGATTTGAGTAGGGAGCAACTAATATATCAAAGGACCTTTGAAATAATTCCTCTCCCTGATAGGCAAAATAACAATTAAGGTCATTTGGTGGCACTTTTCCTGGAATTTTATGCTCATCATGTTTAACTTGACCAATGTATGTAAATTCATGGCTATTTCTTACAGAAATAGCACCAGCTGGCACTGTTGATTCTTTTGTTGGTATCCAAATACAATCATGTGCACAGAGTATCTAGAAACAGAAAAAAAAAGTTTTAAGAAATATGATATTGACATTTAAAAATTCAAGAGAAATATTTAGAAAAAAATAAGATTTAATAGTGGAAATAATAATTTACTTCAAAATTTGATTTTATGCGTAATTGACCATTCTCCGCTATAATACCACATTTCAATGATGGCACAAACTTTCCCACTGTTAATAAACCAGCTTCTTGTGTTCTCATTATATATAGATTTTCATTTTCATAGCCACCTATAAAAGCTCCATATGGCAATTCGCCATCATATGGTACCCAATGAGGCTTGCCCCCAGCTATTGGCTTTAAAATAGGTCTCTGAATATTAGGCGGTACTGTAAAATAAAAAAAGTTTTTTTATTTATATAATTCTGTAAATTAATAATATGTTACAATTCCATTAGAAGATACTAACTTATAACCTTCCAGTGTAAGATATTGCTTTCATTCCTGCCAAAAAATGTTACAAATTTTATATTATATTTTTCGATTTTCGTAGAACATATTGGTTTCGATTCTCCAAACTTGCCCATTTCTATTTTACCTTCAAACCAAGTAAGCCAAAATTTATGAAATTTATCACCTTCAAGTATACCAGGAGTTGAGGTTTGAACTATCACTGCATTCTTAACATTAACTCCTGTCTGACCATCTTTGTCTATAAAAACCTAAAAAGACAAAACAGAGCATATAACATTAAATAACTATTATTTTATTTAACATAAAGATATAACCAATCTTACAAAAAGTAATAATAGACGATTTTAAACATGATCTGACATTAACAGACTTGAGTGTGCATGACAAACAAATCAGTTAGGGGGAAAAACTTCATAAAACAATTATAGTGTTAGTGCATATCATTAACATTACCTACCCAATGATCAATATAGTCAAATCCAATTTGATCAGCTAATGCTAATGTAGCGGTTCCTAAATTTCCTTTAACAGAAAATACTACAGATTGACTTGTAAATTTATAGAAAATCTTATCATGGTGCAGCTCTGAAAGATTGAAAATATTACATTTATTTTGAACCTCACAGAAATAAATATATATTCATATCCGTAAGGTAACACAAAGTTTTCTTAGAAATTCGGGTCAGTCCGCTAAATAGGTAGTTACTAAGATAGTTGTCTGAAAATTTAAAGTTCCTAATCGTATTATAAAATACTATAGTACATACCAACTAGGTCACCCATTTCAAAAAGACGGTTCTTTTTACCATTAATTTAATATTAACATAAAATAGCTTATTTTTATAATATTATTGTGCAATAAGTAATACTTTTACGAGACCGATTATTATCTTTATGATATATTACCTACTCAGTCACTACTTAGTACTGTACTACTGTAGACAATCTAGTACGAATTCTATCAACGATGTCAACTCATTTTGACAAATGTCAGATAAATTAAGATCGAAATATAACTCATCAGATTGGGACATGCATCTACATCGAGTTATGGTCACAGGCCACCCCCACAGGCGTGTGGGTGTAGCTGGTTTGGCCTTGACGAGCCTACAAGCGAAAGAGAAGATGCGCGTCCTGTGGAAACAGAGAGGTGATTGGGTTGGGCCTAGTATAGTATAGCCCGACGAAAGGAGCACCGGTAGTAGAACTCGGCCCGTGGTGTTGCAATAACAGAGTGTGACTGGGTGCAGCTCGCGATCATGGCCCACCGGGTGAGACTCCAGAATAACTCGGGAGAGGCCCAGCGGACGAAGCTGCGACACTCTCGCGGCGGCAGTATCAGTATAGTTGAATCTTCAAGTACCGGAGTGGGTGGGTGATGGCGCCGCCGCGACACCAAATTAGAGGCTTCCACGAGAATAACACGATACTACCACCTCAACACTGCTGCCGAGTGAGAGTAATATTCTGCCACAACCACATAAGATGATCCCGAGGGCAGGAGCTGCAGCATCGTCCAGTGAGCGCTCCGTTCATTCTTTCCCGAATTACCCGGGAGTATCATTTGCCACATCTCACCATTACAACGACATGGGTCGATTTCAATTACCGGCCCTCTTTCATTCGTACTATACTTGGCCCACCTCAATTACTATTGTTTCCACAGGCACACACCTTCTCTTTTGCTCGAAGGGCCGTCAAGGCCGAACAAGTTAACGGCACCCACCCCTTGGGGTCTGTGGAGGGTAATCATTATAGGCATCTTATTTTTTGGCTTCTGATATTAAAATTACAAATAAAATTTTAGCTTCATGCAAGTTGATTTTTAAGTGAGATACGATATTTACCTTCAGGTGGCAAAATATTTGAAGGTATAAAACTTATCTAGACTAGAAATCTTGAATATAAAGTTAATTTTATATAGAAATGAAGTTTTAATATCTAAATCATAATAACAATCATAATACAACTAATGTGACTTATTTTACCACATATTTGGCCAGACAGCACCGATTCAATTTCTTCTTATTTTTTAACTATATCTGCACTATTGACGCATACTTATTACAGTCTATGGCCATTATGTTCGTCAATGTACTTTCGTAAAGTAAATAGTAATTTCTTTAAATTATAAAAAATCACTTCATTTTCATCTTGGTAATATAATTGTCTTGTCATTAGAATTTTCACATTTTTAAACATTAAAGCTTTTTTTTTATTTTTTGGTTAAATTCATTATTATTCTAATAAAATGTTTTTCGGATGATTTGTTTAGGTCGAAACATGGAGTTTCCACCAACGCCATCGAATGCTTCTGATAGTAATGATTACCCTGGTAATACTCCACAATTCGAATCTGTTCATGACAATACAAAACGACGCAGGTGAAATTATGTGAAATTCAGAAATGAAAACAATTTTGTCTAAATAATAATGAAATTTTTTTTAGTATTTATAACTTAATAATTATTATTTTAGTTCATCACGCTCTATAAAGCGAAGACGGTTTGATGATGAGCTTGTTGAATATAGTTTGGGCCTACCAGGTGCTTCTTTGGGAAAAGGAGAAAAAAGAATGCGTACTCAGTCATACACGAGCCAGCTGCCTGAGTCCCATTTAATTGCTCCTCTAAATCCAGCTCCCATGCCCGAACGACGTAAGACTTCAATTAAAGTGCACACAGGTAATGTTGCTCGAAGGTCACGTCGCAAAGGATATCTTAGTCAGCTGTCAACAAAAGACTTGGGAAGATGGAAACCAACAGATGATTTGGCATTAATATTGGGAGTCCAACAGGTAAAAAAGTACAATATGATAGTGTAGTCTTAACAATGTAGTGTGTTTATACTAAATAAAGCTCAAAATGGCAAGTTATGCATTAGCATAATCAAATTATCTATTATTATTATGTAGTTTATAAGTGTGACTACATCATTATTAACAATAATAGTAAAATAATATCAATTATTAGCATATTTGTAAACAATACATAATATATTTTGTATAAAGACAAATGACTTGCGAATGGTTCATCGTGGAGTGAAATTTTCCTGTCACTTCACTGTTGCTGAGCTTCAGTCACGTTGGTATGCACTGCTATATAATGCAGAGATTTCAAGAGTTGCTGTAGCTGCCATGAGGAATCTTCATCCAGATCTTGTGGCATCAGTTCAGCAACAGGCTTTGTATTCAACAGCCGAAGAGGATTTACTTGGAACTATTGCTAGTGTTAGTAAATATCAACATTACTCTACACAGAATATTATCAGCAGGCATTAAGTCAATGGTAGTCTATTTTTTTCATTTTTTAAATTCTATAGTGGACAATGGAGCAGCAAAGAAGCTCTTAATGGTAAGAATACCACCGCCCATGAACATTCGCACCACATTCCGTGCATTGGTTGTATTGCCGGCTTTTTACGCCGCTTAAGTAGTACCTTTACCTTTAAGGGCCTCTGATATCCTCACTCATTCTACAAAACACAGTACAAGTACAGTATCATATAATAAATATCAGTCATTGTACTATAAGTGGATTATAGGAAATATATAATGATTACAGAACTCGCATCCTCCAGCTGAAAAATTTCAAGAAATCCTTGAACAAAATCCACATATTTTCTACTCAACAAGAACTGGCAAAGGTTTGATGGAACATTGGCAGCTGTTGAAACAGTACCATTTGCTGCCTGACCAATCTGTCCAACCGTTACCGAAAGGTATGTTAACAATTTATGACAGCCATTACCATGAAACAAACTAATTTAGTTGAATATAGTGCCATGGATAATCCCTTTAATTTGTAAAATAAAACATTGTTCAAAAACATATATAAACAGAATACTCAACGTGAAACGGTACTACTATTGTGTTTCACTGAGTGAGTGTGGATATCAGAGGACCTTATAAAAATGCCGTTTAAGTGGCGTAAAAAGCCGGCAACACAACCAATCCGCGGACTGTGGCGTGGTTGGTGATGGACGGCGGTGTTCTCTTGCCATATAGGACACCCACCTGCTCTGTTGTCTGCCATACTATATAAAAAAAATAAGTTAAGGTACTTAATATAATAAAATGAATGATATACAAGTTAGCTTCTCTAAAAATAATATATAGGAACATATTACTTTTGTGATTCTTCAGACAAAGATGCTGTAATTACTTTCTCTGATGCTGAGGAAACTATAAATGACTCAGAACTGCCAGACTACAAGGAAGATGGTATGGATGTTGAAATGCAATTAGCTGACAGGTAAGAGTTGACCCTAAGGATATGAAATTGTTATTAAAGCATTAAAGTTATTAGTGTTTTGTAGAATGAGTGAGGATATCGGAGGCCTTAAAGATAAAAGTGCCACTTAAGCGGCGTAAAAAGCCGGCAACACAACACGGCGGCAGTGTTCCCTTACCACTTAGCAGATCCACCTGCTCTGTTGTCCACTATAGAAAAAATGAAATCATAGGTCAATAATACTTTCAGACAATTATTTACCGATGTTTACTACTAAATTCATTAATTGGTTTAAAATGCAATTGTTTTTGTTAATTTTTAATGGGGATGAGGTTGGGTAGTTACAAAAATATATTCATTAGCAATTTCAAGAGATTGGATATTATATGATTTTTCTTATTCTGATTTACCCCTGATATTTCTCATTCTACTTCCTCAAAATGTATTGTTTATTTTTTGTCCCTTGAATAATTAAATTTTTGTAAATTCATCATCATCATCATCATCAGCCCATCTAAATCCACTGCTGGATATAGGCCTCCCCCAAAGACGCCCACCCGC
>DWCF01001039.1:0-34833 GCA_018230265.1 Delias oraia
AGAGTTTTATTTTTTTGAAAATCATGTATATCTACATTAAGAACTGGAACTGGAACTGTTAACATTAAAATTCCTAACAACAGTATTGCTTAAGAAATCTTGTACTTTGTAGTATGAAATAATTATGCGATAAAAAACCGCACTAAAAAAATGGTTCTTAATTACTTGGACTGTATTTAAACCCCGGAAGTCACGGACCTCCCGTGAGGATGTAACGACCACGGTCATGTAACCAAGTAGACCTTTCAAAGCTGGCTTCTCCCTGCTCTAGTATGTCGTTGATTCGCAATGGTTTTGAAGCGACGGAATCGATGTAAACGCCGAACCGTCACATCACGCCATAAAAAGGGTAGACAGAAAAGATTGTGTGACATCACCCACTCACTGCACCTTGATCGAACAAAAATCTTTTTCTTATATATAATTTAAAATTTATTTTAATATATTTATTGTACTTTGTTTAATAAATTGAAGAAACATATACATTTTGTTTGAAATTAACTATTTATTTTTATTTTATTAAAACAAAATTATGAAGACAATATTAATTATGAATAATTAAGAAGTGTAAAGCATGTATTATCAAAATTATATTTCAAAATGTATAGTACTCCATCTATCTAAACATTTGTGTCGATGCTAAAGAAATAGACGATTTATGTTTATTAAACTTTATTAAAATGTTGCGGCTTATATGCTAGTACAAAAACATAAGTAAGGTTAATAAAAATGACAAAATAAAACAGATAATTAGTAATATATATCCAATAATATCTAACCGTACATACATAATGTATATCCAACCGTATTATGCTTACTAACTCTAAATTAACAAAAATCTCAAACTCACCCTTGGGAGAGCCATGCTGAAGTATATGCTGACGCACGAATTGGGCTCGCTTGTCCGAGGTGATACCACGGGCTCACAGAATACTCAGCGTGAAACGGTACTTGTACTGTGTTTCGCAGAGTGAATGACGATATCGGAGGACCTTAAAATTGCCGCTTAAGTAAAAAGCGTAAAAAGCCAGAAACACAACCAATGCGCGGAGTGTAGCGCGGCTGTTCATGGGCGGTGGTGTTCTTTTACCATATAGGAGACCCACCTGCTCCGTTGTCCGCTATACCAGGACAGGACCACTCATTTGGTACTTAAAGACGAACATATAATAATTGGGAAATGAAGATGCGACGTCTGGCGAAGGTGTATAAGGTGTATAAGTTAGTAAATTGTATTGGTGTGGAATTTGCCACAGTTATTCGAACGATACACGCGATAACTGATTGTATACATTAACATTTTATAACAATAAATATTTTGTTGCGCAGCGGGTTGTCTGATACAATATTCGTATCTTCGTTTGCATAAAACTTTGAACCTTAATTTTTAAAGTAATTTAATATCTAGTGTATTACAGGTGGAGTATAATTTAAACTAGTCAAGAATAAATTAGTACAGAATTTGAATTTGTGTATCTTAGAAATATTTGATTGTATATAATTTAGGTTTTAGTTTTCATAATCGATATAGATTTTAAGATAAATATAACAATTCATGATAAAATACTTTAGTATTTTGCTATTTTCTTTGAGTCTGACTTTGTATCAGTATTGTAACCAACGTTCGAGTCACAGAAGAGAAATTTGAATATCAGGAGCGCACTGAAGTGAATTTGCATCTTCTATCAATGCCCGCTAGGCGCTAACTAATCAGCACTGACATGCACTTAATGATCATTCCATGTAAATTGTGTATATTTTAGAGTCCTTCGCTCTGTGCCGATAAAACAATCTAATAAAAGGACCAGGTATTGACCGTTAGCATGCCTCTTTTGTGCAAAACCAAAATAATTCTACACTCCTGACATGATCTAGATGAAGATCTACGCGGAGCAAATAAATAAACCCGATATTTATGATATTAGTGAACCGGATTCCATTAGAAACGGCATGAATCGTGTGAAACAAAGAAATCTAGTAATCTTGTTCCGAACGGCCGGCAGGGAAGCTGCACACCGCGAAATATTTCCCAAGATATATCGGCACGAGTGCGATGTGCCGATATCAGTGCGCGTTCGAATCGTCTATCGAGTCTATGATCGCCTCCGACGAGAGGTCACGCCCGTTAAACGTAAATCAACATACCTCGCGACGGGATATCTGAGCTTGGGCCCAACAAAAACTGAATTTTATGTACACCTGAGAAAAGTACATAAATTAATGTGTAATCGGACAATCCAACTCTCGTTCACAGTTTAGTGTTTCCAGTTCCCACTGTTTAAGTTCAAATGTTAATAGATGCTATCTTAATTAATGTATCAATTTTGTATTTTTAATGTTCTCCAACTAGGTACGCAGTTCTACTTTGTATCATTGTTGTTGTATTAATTAACTGAATGTTAAAAATACTATTCAGCATCATAAGCCTATCAAGTCCACTGATGGACTTAGGCCTCCCCTAAAGAGGCCCACCTATTGAGATCTTGAGCGAACGTCTTTCCATCGTTAAAAATATTATTGTTAAATGGTATTGTTAAAGTGAAAAAAAATAAAGTGAACATCGGTCACAAATTCTGTACCGAGTCCTGGACTCACTGAGCTGCGACTGTAGCATTTTGACAGGTGCCGTCGCAAGTAATTCCCTATAAGCTATGTTCATTAAGATTGCTCCCGTTAACGCACAGAGCTGGTCCGCAACGTCTGGCAACTGTCGCGGTAAGACTCGATTGGTATCTCGATTACGAATCGATCCTTATCGTGGCAGTTTTACGCGTCGCGTTGCGATTTCACTCCCGGTGCATCGGGCGCATAGCGGCCGCAGCATACTTTGTTGTAGGTAACTGTTATAACGAACTTGAGGCAAATGAGTTCTGACGTTTACATTGTGTCGAGTCTCAAGATTATTTTGTAACTTTCATACGTTTCAATACATTGTTAAATGGCTTTTGTAAATAATATATGCCCCTTTCGTGTTTTTAAAATAACTTCTATTCGGTGGATGTTTTCGTTTGATAAAGGTTCTATTTTAAGCTCGCTATCAGCTGTCAGCGTAAATCGTACATCTGACGGGAAATCTCCAAGCTAAAAGCTTCTAAGATAATAGACACTTACAAAGTTACGGAATCAGGTAGACTGGCGTGATAGCGCTAATGAACCCATGTTGCCGTCACAAGTGGGACACTCCGACCATGGACGGCCCCGGGGGACGACACTGTAATTATATAAACTAACACTTAGTCCATAGTATCTGTTAATGATTTGAAAATGTACACGCCTATAAAATAGCGGTACAGTGTTGACTCGAGCTGACTGACAAGGCCTAACAAGCGGACAACTATTTGGCGTACTTCGCGTATACATGATTGTGTTATGACCCTTAAGTGGAATGGAGTTATAAATTTTTCACTTTAAATGTGAGCTTTTAAATACTTATGCTGAATTTTAAAGCTTTGAAGGTATTTTTATAATATGGGGTGTTTACGTGACGATGGCAGACTGCCGCGTATGGATACAAGACAATGGATCGTGTTTCTGGTCTTAAATTAATTATATTACTTTTAGTAATATGATGACAATTTATTCTACAGATTTGTTGCGTTGCTAACAAATGCCTTTTAAGGGATATAGATTACTTTGTATTTTAAAATGCCCCATTTTCGTAATAATAACTTGAGTTAAAACAATACCACATTTGCAGCCACTGCCTGTAGTAACTAGGTATATAATATACTTACAAAACATTAATTGCAATAACGAGTTTCATAATCTCTATGTCAATTTATGATACAGAAAGTGGAACAAAATTTCTCCATTAAGTGTAAAGGGCTCTTAAGACAGTTTTAATCGTGTTTCTTGGCCTATTAACATAAGTTTAATCATACTAGACTTATCTCTTTATTACGGATTTAGTTGATTCTCAGAGAATTTATGAAGACCATAACCGCCTTTGTAATTCAATGGTTAGTGCAGACCAAGCTTTTTAGACCACGTTAAGATGGAATTCCGGGAATAAAGTTAGAAGAATTAAATCTGTTACCCATCATAGAGGTTATGAACCTCTCAATTTTTTCAGCGATTATATTCTTCATAAATAATTAACTAAATTCTGAATTGATTTTTATTATGTCTTTGGGAGCCCAGTGTCTGACCGTTTAGCACAGAATAATTGTTGGAGTGGTATTTACTGAGCTATATAGGTTAAACGGATGTAATTTATAATTTTTTAAAGTAAAACTGCAAAGGAAACAAACAAATGTTCACCCGACCATTGCGCCACGGGGTACTCACACACAAGCCAACAGCCATTATCGCAATATATTTCATTCGCACTCGAACCTATAAGCACTACGTATATCAATCGTACATAACAAAAAAGGTCTAAAAAATTAAATTCATGCGGCGCAATAACAACACCTTCTGAATTTACATAGTAAAGATACATATGTCCTCATAAAATACAGAAATAATGTAAAATGCGCGGACCGGTGCTCATAGCGAGCACATTACACTTCTTATATGTATATACTACATGTGAAAATGGGAATAAACTTTAAGGTCAGCCTTCTCACATTACGTGTAAACTGTCTTCAACTGTGTAAATAGCTTATCTTGAATGTAGATAAATACTAGTTTAAATGAAGTCTTCATACAGCAAGTGGCACTAGGTATACTTTATTATTTTTACGCCGAGATACGGCTTTTTATTTTTATAAATAAAAATTAATGGATAAATACTTTGTTTAATGCAAATGGACTGAAGAATGGCAGAAACAATTCAGAACACATTATTCGAATTGTTTGTTTTTGGTCTGTGAAAGGTTTTTTTTAAGACAAAATTTAGACTAACACATGGAAAGATGAAAAACCATAGATGTAAATACTTAATTATTTCATATACACGTAAAGAATTCTTAGAAAATGATTCTAACAATATACAATAAATTGATTTCCTTAAATTATTAATTAATTTAAATAATTAAATATAAATAAAAATAATTAAATAATTTAAACAACGCAGACTATCAGCTAGTAAAATAAACCCTTTTGTAGCCAGCGGTGGCCTTTAGAACATTAGAAAATATAATACTAAGCCAAATGAAATTATATTTCAACCATCTCGAAAAATAAAAATGTGATCCTCGCACGTCGAAATTAAACTTATTTTACGTAGTTTCGAAAAAGAAATACAAATGTAAATTATATTTGATGTGTTTGTATGAAACAATTATAGTTTATTGAGAGATATTAATTAATTTTATTAAAAATTCATGATAATATCATTGAAGAATATAAAAAAAATGCGGATTGCAATGTCGTTGTGAGGCCAGTACTGTTACTTACATGGAAATAGTTTTCAAGTCATCTCATAAATGTTTATTGCTATGCTGCGCTTATTTTAGTCCCTTGTACGAGTAACTCGCTGCTAAGTGGCAATACAATCATTTATATTCGTTTGAATTATCAGATATTATTAAGATAAGAATATTATATTATTATACCTGGTGGAGTTTTAAGTTTGTTTCATAAAATTTTATTAACATAATGCTAGAAAGAGGAAGAGAAGAGCTTATAACGTTGATTTTTTATTTAAAAAGTCGCCAAAAATTTATTTTTTCTTTGTGTACTTATTGGCACTGTATCAGCCTATCTATTACTTAATTTATACATATTGTGTGTGTGTTTGTAGTTTAGTAACTAACATATTATGTTATAATCTGTAAAGATGAACAAATAAAAATATATTTTGCTCATTTTACATGTACAAAACTAAGGTATAACGATTACTAATACACAAGTAAAATGCAACATATCCCTACAATTAAATCACTGAGAGCCTCGTACCTTAATGGTTTTGAAAGTGTGCCATGAAGCGAGAGGTATCGGGTTCGAATCCCAGTTCGCGAACAATTATAATCTAATTTATAATTTATTTGGTTTCTGGAAGGGCTTAATAGTGGCCGGGCGATACTGTCGCACACGTGGGAGAGCCATGCTGATGCACTAATTGGGCCTGCTCGTCTGAAGTGATACAGAGCGAGTGAAGATATCGGAGGACCTTAAAAAGTACCGCTTAAGCGGCGTGAAAAGCAGGCAAAAGCACCAATGCGCGGACTGTGGCGCGGTTGTCCACGGGCGGCGGTCTTCTCTTACCATATAGATGTCCGTTGTCTTACTCCGTTGTACACTATAGAATAAAAAAACTAAAACCGCACTTTTTTAAAGGAGCACGATCCGCTTTTATTACACTAATAGGTAATTACATGTTTGTCGTAATCACCATAGCTACTGACGTACGCATTATAGCACAACACATTCAATTAAGTGCACACGAAATTGTACCAGACAAAAATAAAAAGCATAAGCAAATTCTTTTGCCTCCCTTTAGAAGATGATTGAGCGATCCTTAATGAACCGGCTTAGCCCTCAGGTAATACGATCCAAGGAATTAAGTCCTGCATACTCTTCGAATAGGGTAATAAAGATTTCAATTGTGCTAGTATAAGTTTGTTAAGCAAGAGGGCATAATATTACACAATGTCGCGGTCTTAGTCTTAAGTCTTAGCGATATCTCTATTTCTATATTGATATACATCTTTTCTGATGTAATTATAATATGTATAGTATTGTTTATTGTAACTTAAAAATAGTTAAATAAAATAGTTAAATTTGATACAGATAATGAATAAAAAATATGATAATGTTATATATTGTTACTCGTAACTAGGGGTACCTTTTATCAGATATAATAAAACCACTATATGGACAATGTGGCGTTTTTACTAAAATACAGTCTTTAAACAGTTTATACTGTTTAATATGTAAATAGAGAAAATAAAAATATAATTTTTATTATTCAGTTCTCAAACATTGATTTTCCATAGTAAATTCCTTGTAGGTCATATAAAATCGAAGTATGTCGCGAAGCCGGGATAATCTGCTAGTGGAATTTTATTTATTAGTAAAAAGTATTTCTTACAAATGTCTATTTTATCTGATAGAAAATTATTATTGTAGCCAAGTAAAACCTTGCAAGTGATTTGAATCTGTTTTTCTAATATTGTTTTTTATTTGCTTTGAAACTGCAATATTTTATTAATTTCTGAATAATTTGAACTTGAACCTTCGGTATCTTGAATTGTTAGGAGATATTTGAGTTTTAGGAAGCTTATGTTTCAAAGTTACCATCCCCACATGAATCCGACGGAAGCGGCTAGTTGTATCAAAGCCCAAAATAATCAAAAAGGTGTTTAATTAGCGTTTAAGCAGGTGTTAAGTATAATTTTGATTACATTTGAATAAATAACAATAAAAAATGAAATATTTCGTTTAATTTAATGTTTTAATGATTTGTCAATAACCGGCTGATCAAGATGTTAACCTTATAAATGGAAAATTTGGATGGAAAGAATTGTTTAAAGAATATTTGGCGAACATGTATGTAATAATACACAGATTAAGAATATTTATGTATTATTTATAACTTGAAACTAGTATTTTTAAAGTGCGCTGGGACGCTAGCAGCCCGCGAAATTTTATTCAACTTCAGATCAGTCTTAACTCTAAACACTTGTACTGATGCAGTATGATTAAGTGGCGCCACCTAGTTATCCTACTTTTATTGCTTTCATGACTAAATTCTTTTACCTGACATATTTCTATAAAATATATAATAATTTGGCTTTAAAAGTGCCGTAACTTGGTGTATTAATGTAAAAATCTCTATAAAAATTAAATCAAACAGTCTTTGTTATATGGAAAAGGTATGGATATGATTTACTAAGTAATAAGTCGGTCTCGAACAGGCACTCTGGTCAATTTAAAGCGCGCGAACTAGCAATTCTAATTTAAATCCTATTTCAATTTGCATTCATTTTGCTATATATGTTATCTGCAAGTTGTGCAATTGTCATTTCCGCTTTAGATAACGTTCCATATGTGAAAAATATTCTCTTTGTATCAATTATAAGGAAATTAAGCCTGCCTAAAAGCATTTCAAGCAAAATCAGTTTTAAAAGCCATACAACTATATCACCTGCTGTTATTTCATCGGAACTTTATTTTGTGTGAAAATTAGAGACCAGACGTCTTGTCAAAAGTTTCTTGAGATATATGTATATATTATATAATGGGAATACTAGTAAACTATTATTTTTATAGTATAACCGAAAACGGAGCAGGTGGGTCTCCTTTATGGTAAGAGAACACCGCTGCCCATTGACAACCGCACCACAGACCACGTATGGGTGTGTTTACGCCACTTTAGCGGTATTTTAAGGGCCTCTGATATCCTAATTCACTCAGCGAAATACAGTACAAGTTCCGTTTCACGTTGAGCATTCTGTGAGCCCGTGGTATCACTTCGGACGAGCCGGCCCATTTAGTGCGTCCGTATATGCTTCAGCATGGCTCTCCCACGAGCAATATAATACGGGTATATAATTCAACGTTCTTATAAATTAAATGGGTAAATTATTAAATCATCTATGTATATTCTGTTTCTGTTCGTAAGTTTTACCCCTGCGTTGGCAGACAAGGATCTTGTTCCCATTGTGTGCTGATAACATTCTAAGAGAATTTTAATGAAACAGTAATATTACTGCACGGGCTCATCGACCCTGAGTTAATATTATATTACTAAATAAAAATCGTCTCCAAGAATAAAGAACTAAATCCATTTTATCAATACCTATTTTATAGCGTAATTTAATATGTATTTGTATAATGGATAATAACTTTAATTGTTTCTATTGTAACTTAGCATTATTTTTAGAAATCTTTCTTTTTTTATAGCGGACAACGGTTGCTCTCATGTATGGTAAAAGAACAGTGCCGTCCATGGACGCTATGGTCGGCTTTTTATGCCGCTTTTAAGGTCCTCCGATATCCTCACTCACTCTGCGTAACACAGTACAAGTAGCGTTTTACGAGTTTTCTGTGTATTCGTAGTATCACTTCGGACGAGCCGGCCCAATTAGAGCGTCAGCATATGCTTTAGCATGGCTCTCCCACGGGTGCAAAATATATAATAGATACGTAACTAAATACGATAGATACGTAGTAAAATAAACAACTCAGGAAGAAATATAATAATTATAAATATATAAAGATAAATATAATTATACATCGAACTAGGTGTTAGAAGCTCGTTGAAAATGACATCAATGCACTTCGAAGCTATAATACTACGATTTCGTTTATAATAGCTTTAAACCTCAAAAATGTTTTGTTTTGTTTCAAAAAAGAGCGTTTATATAAAAATTAAGGTATAAAGTAGAATTTTGTAGAAATAAGTCAATAATAATAACAAATAAAATACACAGATTGATTAATTAAAATATAATTATACATATTAAAAAACGTCACAGTATGTACTGTAATTATTCAAAGAGACAAATGACTTAGATAAAACTTGATTTAATAAAACCTTTTAAAAACTAATGGGCTTGCATTGTTGACCGATAAGATTTTTTCCGCTCGCGGTTGTCCATTACAAGCTGTCAAGATTTACCTAATATTAATGAGTTTCGCCTGCGCTGGATAATCAAGAATGTAAATTAAAACGATACTCGAACGTCTAATATATTGTATTTTAACACTAATTGTATTTTTTTATAAAAAAAACAAGATACAAATCATCACAAGGTTCTTTTAGGTTAAGTGTTCCACCATCGATGGACACATCTAGTTTCAGCAGGCCCGTAAGTATGATGTCGGCTTTCTTGGGATAGCTACACTGTCTCTTTGAAGGTGCCCAAGTCGTATTGGTTTGAAAATATCACTGCATGCATCTGATTCCACAGATTGGTAGAGCGTGACTCAAAAACGATAAAATAGAGTAATTGAATCGTATCAAAATTAAATGCCATAATAATAAAGCAAAACACGCGGAATCTACTTGAAAATGCATTAAAAACATCGTCATTAACAAATTTGCACTATATGTTCAATTAAAATATGAAAAACAAACTAGTTTATCGTAATGAAATATTAAAATGATAAGAAATGTTACAGGAAATAGAAGCTGTTGTACACCATTTTTATTAATTATAGGAACACACAGAACAGCCTTGTATTTTGATTAAAAAATCAGCTATCTTAATAAATTGTTAATTTCAGAATCAAAACCAAATAAACTTAATCACGACATCATTTAAATGGAAAACATCAGTATACACTCAACAAAACTAGAAAATGCTTTTATACGAGTGGAAGTGATAAAGCATAAGCTTTTGTGTTCTATTCCAGTCATGAATAAGTAAAGCAACAATGGCCGTACTCAACATGGAAAAAAGTCGTGACCGAGTCGAAGTTGGGGCGTAAAATATAATGCCGACGTCTGATCTTAATTATCGTCCGATCTGATGACCAATGAGCAGAATCGGATTAAGATATTACCCATAGACAAATATTACGTTCCTATATTTTCTAAGCATTTAAGAAAGAATCGCAATGTTTTATCAATACCATATACGTAGGTATATAATATATATCAAAGCTTCTTAGAGCTCTTTCAGATTTAATGCCAATATCTCATTATAAACCATGATTACTAAATTTTCAAGGCTTTTTATAGCGAATTACTTGTGTTGATTGGAGGCACTAGCTTAATTTTAAAGATACCGCCTTCAAAATGATTATCCATTAAGTGTATTTTAAAGTTAAAACAATAAAGTTCTAGATAATTCCCTAAGCGGCTGCCTTTAGTCAGAGTTAAAATGAGCGCAAAACCAAGCGGAACTTCGCTGTAAACACAGTTCTAAATACACTAAGCTACACAGGTAATGTTTACTATGCCTAGATAAATCCAGTGATTGTACTGTTTTGACTTTTGGCAGAACATTGTAATTCTTTTGTTATCGCTGCTATTGTTTCCCTGCAATGACTTGACTTTTAAATCGATCTTTCTCGATAAATAGTTATGATTATCGCCATCGTAAAACAATATTTTATAGACACAGTCAATCAGGATGTAAGTGCTTCATAAAGACTTTATATATTAGAAATTTATCATTAATAGTTACGATTTAATTAAATCTCAATTATTCGAGGCTTTTTCTAAGAATAATCTGAAATACTATAAATAAGAAATGATGTGTCGCCGGTGAGATTTCTTCAATCCGCGTACTAGACACGAATATGTTATAATATTCTCCACATTGGTTGATCTTGACTCTTGAGTAGGAATGAGAATGGGCATGGTTTAGGCACATACACATTTCAACACGTAGGGCCTTTGGTCTTTGCAGCAGCCGGATTTGTTTGTGTGGGTGATTACCGAGTACGAAATAATGACAAGCTAATCGTTTTATTTTAGCCTTCAAAGACAAATAATCGACGAGTAAAAACAAAACTACGATGCTCTCGTTTGGTTTGAGTTCGTTAATCGTTCGCTGCTTTGTGCTCGCCGCTGCGCCCGAGCATCGCGATCCCGGAGCGACATTGAAAAATTCTGAACTCGTGATTTTCGTTCGTGTACTTCATTTATTTTCTGGAGAACCGTGAATATTGTTTGAGGCTGAATTATCTGACAGTTCCACGCGTTTACTTCTAACAGACATTACGAATATAGACTGCAGTTATTACTCTTCATGTGTTCGCTAGTATGAATATACCAGAGCAAATGCCAGAATAAAGAATGATAGTATCTTGTCAGATTAAAAGAATACCTTTATGTAGGTACATAATGCATACTTCTGATTTTTACCGGAGCAACATGATAACATACTAAATAAATATCAAAAAATTCATCATTATTGAGTTAATTTAAATGTATGTTTTAGTAAATTTATTGTCAAGATTAAATAAAAGTATTAAGTAGAGAGGGTGATAGCTGATACGAAATTTTCTCATTTTAAAAATATTTAAGATAGCTCTTGGAGCTATTATAAAATTACATTATCAATCTGGCAATAATAAGGCAATAAGGCCCTCGGGAAGGGAATTTAGGAGAAATGCAGTATGTTTGCGTGTCTGCCCTCGAGCGCGATACCTGCATGGCCACTAATGCATATCATTACGTGCAAAACCATATCGCACAAGAGGACAATTTAAGGACTATACAATTAACTTAAACGCTTAAAGGATTTAATCTATTTTATATTATCTACCATGAGATTTCTCATGGTAACTGGTCATCTTTACGTAGAACAGGTAAATCTATCATGATTCGCCTAAATCGTTCCAATTAAGTACTCTTTTAAAGACTTACAAGAGTTTATACTTACAAATATTAAAAACATAATTTGTGATAATTATTTTTAAAAGTATATATAATTCTGGTATTATTCTGATTTGAAAAATGTTACTATAAAAACATCTAAGAGTTTAGTAAGAGAATGAAAAAATAAATGTTCTATAGCTGTAACATTTGAAGTAATTATATGTCATACACACAATTTAACGTGCACATAAAATAAATACTAGGTACCATTTTTCTTGAAGGCTACTGAGGATTGGTCCCGTGTGTGCACATAAACAGTTACATTATAAGCCTGGATGAAATATAATTTGCTTAGAATATACAAAATAAGAACATCCCGATCTTTTTGTCATGACGAAACCCGTTAAATGTCTTAGACATTCATTTTGTCTCAAGATTTCGGTAGAATCAGGTCCGAAATTATCGAGTCTCGCGCTTAAGGCGATGCAAATTGCGTCGCCTTTTATCGATGCACTTTATCCTGGGTACTTTTGTGCATATTTTACATATATTTCCAACAGATAGCTAACGTGGGCGGACTCTGTACTCGCATGCTTAATACAAATTACGGAGTACAATCACGTAGAAGCGCCAATGCATAATTTTATTAAGACACATTTTTTAAATATAATTCACCGTACTTTTAGCAAACGCTTTGATTGTATGCTTACAATTTCCCATAGTAACTAGTTGTATTGGCATTCTTATTATACATATCTCCCACCCTAATTCTGAGAATTAATTAACGCTAAAGTTTTATTTATTATATATTTTTATTCTATATGTTTATGGATCAAAAGTTCGGCGCCAAAATTGTCAGAGCAGGCGAAAGCAGAGTCCTCTATGGTAACATATCGCCGCCGACCATTCATAATAAAAATAAAAGCTACAAACCGCGATTTGAATATATTTCCGGCTTTTTAAGTCGCTTGATTTCCCTTCAATATCCCCCCTTACTTCGAGAGAACCGACACAGTTACTAATCCATGCTGCTATTCTGAGGATTCAAACTTCATTCAAACTTCAAATAACTTCAGAGGATCCTGCCCAATTGATATAAAAGATTGTCCACAAAATCTCCCACTGATAAAAATTGAACTGACGTTGCGAAATACTAAAGGTTCTTTATACAAACATATTATCCAGACATTACAGTACAGAGAAGTATATTAAAATGACATTATTATGTATAATAAATAAGATTATGTATCTGTTAATATTGCAATCTCTGACAAGAAACATAATTGCGCGAACCCGGGGGTATAGCGGTGCCCGCGTTGTACGGTCACGAAGCGATCTAAACATAGTCTAACATGCTCTAACTTTGTTCTAAGCATTCTCGCATAAACGATGCCACCATATCCGTCTATCTTCAGGCAGTGGGTATAAAAAATATGTAACGAGAAATGAAAATACATTGAATAAATATTTTATAGGTTTAAAAACATATCTTAAATGCAAAAATGTAAATAAATATCTTTAGATTCCAGCCTTACAATAAATATCACTAATAAAGATAAAAATATCAAAATTATCTTCTCGTGTCTACTGGTTGGTTCAATAAATTCTTTAGATGTAGTAATTATGTCACCTATTTGAACGAGGAAATGGCCTAAATTCTTATATTTTTTAAAAATATTTTATTTAAGAATATTGAAATGAAATTACAGAAATAAATTCATTTTTGTCCTTGGTACTACCAAACTATGTAATTTCTATTTTTTTCCAATATCATTTTCTGCATCTACCACATCCTTTATATTTCAAGTGCTGATCAAGTAACAGTACAAGTGTGGAAGTAATATTTAGTCTACCGGACGTACTGTTCGGATGTGGTTTTAATGTGGTAAAAGTAATGTATCTAGAATGTATTATGTATAAATATATGTAGTTTGTACAAAAACAATAGCTTAATACGACTTAGTAAATATATATTGAGTCCAATTGACTTCGTGATTAAATGGAACAGTAAAGGTATTATTAAACACAGCGTGAATTTTTATTTTTGAGTAATAATAAATTACTAAAAGTTATTAAACACGTTTTAATTTTTTGTTTAAATCGTTCTATAGAAAATCTAATATTTCATCTTAGAATATATATTATATAATTGGTAAATACTACACTTGTATTTCTTTTTAAATACCACGCTCTGGTAAATAATTTAAATTACGATCCCTAAATTATAAATTTAGGTAGGATTAAAATGACCTGTACGAAAAATGATAAATTGCAAAGCGGCGAGGATAACCACACCTGACCATAGCTTCTTCAAAGGTTGATAGTGATGACGCTGAATCAAATTAGGTATAATAAAATGGTGACGCAATAAAAAGAGCAAAATTTTCGAAGCAAATGAGTAGAATGATTGATGCCCGCGAACATAACCTTAGATAGTACCTACGACAAAATTGGAAGGTCATTTTTCAAAACTGACGCTTTCTTGTTTGGGACACTGTTACAAATTGAATTTTAAAGAAAAACATACGCGACGTCCATTGTCATTTTAATTGCCATAATCCTTTTAATTTATTACAAAAATAAATCACTCGAATTAAAGACGAAATTAATGAGCTGATAACGACTTAATTATAAGGTGTCAATGTTTAATGAAGTATACAAAAAAATCTTGTAAAACGATTGTCGTAAACCCGTGCTTCGAGTGGGTAGAAATTTTTTATGAATGCCCCATTATTATTGTTCATTTATCAATATTAAAGAAAAAGATCGATTTTTCAAGGTGTCACACAAACTTGTAAAATTTCTAAGTCTTATATGTCTTTGTATTGCTTTTGTATTTTGTATTATGTAGAATAATGCCACGTCTTAGGAGTGATTTGAAATTGCATTGTAATCAAATATTTATAAATTTGGAGAGTATCTGCATATGGGATTATGCACAAATTCAGTTCTAGTTCAGTTTGTATAAAAAATAATGTAATTAAAAAAAAGATATTAGTTCTTCTCGGGCCCTGTTGCAGTGTTTTTTAACCACGCAATTTATCCCGCGATTGCAACATCAAGTTCAGTTTACCCTTGCAAACAACTAACCTTCGTTGTTCTGTTACTACATATCTTGATAGACAGTTATTATATTTTCCATTTCGTACGTCTGATGTATCATTATTTAAAAGTAAAATAAACATGCATCCATTTGATATTTCGTATTAATCTAGAAGCGTACAACGATCAATTATCGAAACTTGATTAATTGCTTCTAGAACATTCTGTCATTTCTCTTCCCTTAATCGATTAGGTACTTTAAACATAACCTCTAGGGGGTCTGTGCCGATCGTGTAATATTTTACATGCCGCAGGAAAAGTACACTAATTAAGAAAGTAAATTTAGTAAAGGTTTGTTATGTTTTATATTCAAATTATAAACGTTTGGTATTATAAAAGTTTCGTAAAGCAATTCGAACTCTCACCAATAAAAGTGAACAATGCATTTTATTATCACACTTCAATTGATTTACTTGACAGATGGGAACACTCAGTCGGCGTTAATTGCTGCTTCTCTTACGTAAATGCGTGGGCGTTGTACATTTCTATGCGAGCCAACAAGAGTCTACGTACACAAAGAAAAGATTGAGTCATCATAACAAATGCGCAGCTCCTACAGCAAGAGAAATCTCTACAATCGGCGTCGTCTTATATCTGACGGATCCGATCATTGTGCTCCGAATTCTTCATGCTTCACCGTCCAGATGACGAAACTTAGTTCAGTTATATTTTCCTAGCCTTTGTTGATTTGTCGAGTTTTGTTCGATTGCCTTTTTGTAAGCGTCCAACGGCTGCATTTGTAAAACACGAGTCTAATTTAATACATCTTATCGGAAACATCTCATCTAACGAATGTTCCTTTTTTAGGGTCATTGGCTTAATTTTTTTGAAACTTTAATCGTTCGACCTGGTCACCGTGATATTAAATTAATATATTATCTGCCTCCGAGAGATTAACCCTCTAGATCTAGCTAAAAATACGTTATATTTTGCACTTGTTAAAAGTTTTTATTATGTTGATTTTTACGCAAAATGTGGTTACATGCATTATTAAACAGTAGATTATGAAAGAGAAAGAAGTAACATAATTGTAAGTTAATCTTTTAAAATCCTCGCTAAAAGCGTTCACATTAAAATAAGTTTCGAGAGGTTATTGTATTTAAAATAAAACTTGCTATCTGGAATATCGAAATGTATCTTTTGTCATTCTGTCAGACGGTAAAGTTACACATTTGTCGAGGCAGCCGCTCAGTGGCTGCATTTTTAGAATTATTAATTTGGTTCGTGTTCTTATAGTGTGTTAAACTGGACGATTTTCTGCCAACGTTATAAATAAAACATCATTCATCGTGGTACGACATTGTATTGTTAAATATATAATTATTAGTTGAGCTCGTGACTTCGTCTGAGTGGAATTAAGACTTAGCCTCGTAGCTGAATCGTTTTAAAAGTCCACCATGAAGCCTGAGATATCCGGTTCGAATCCTGGTAAATTATATTTTAATTTATAATTAAATCGGTCTCTGAAAGGGCTTGCTAGTGGCTGGGCGAGTATTGTAATAATTTCGTACCCGTGGGACAGCCACGCTGAAGCAAATGCTGTCGCACAAATTGGGTCGGCTCGTCCGAAGCGATAGCATAGGCTCACAGAATATTCAGCGTGCAATGGTAGTTTTATTTGAAACGGTACTACTACTAGGTATGTTTCGCTGAGAGAGGATATGCGAGACCCTTAAAATAATGCTGCTTAGTGGCGTAAAATGGCAGCAACACAACTAATGTGCAAACTGTGGCTCGGTTGCCCATGCGCGGCTGTGTACTCTTGCCATATAGGAGACTCACCATACCGTAAAAAAATAGTAAAATTATGTAGTAGGTACATAGTACTTAACTGTGAAATTTATTTAAAATATCATCATTAAATGAGACAGGTGCTATAGGTACGTTTGGATAACATATATAAAAACCTTCTCTTTGGACGAACGTAAGATTATACATTTAAATATATGCTGGTTATAATATATGGTATTAAAGTTGAATTAATTATTATAATTATTGATTTAAGAATAAGAAATTTGTTACTACTTAAATATATTCCGTTTAATGCTATTGCTCTATTAAATTTAAAAACTCTTCGAGAGGTTGACATAAACTAAGACGTTTATAACATCTTTCGATGTTCAAATGCATGTACTGACGCAGACATTATTGTTTCCAGGTTGAAGTTGTAATATTGGACAAGAATGACAGTCCGCCGGAGTTTAAGAACATTCCGCAAGCATTCATGGCTTCTGAGGATCTTACACCGGGGCAGATCATCGCACGGGTCTTGGCAGAGGATCCTGATACCATTGGAACAATCTCCTACAGTATACAATCTGAAGACAGTCTGCCGTTTTTGTTGGATAAGGTTACTGGGGACCTGAGCCTTAAGGAACCTCTAGATAGAGAAACAATGTCTGAATACGAAGTAGTTATACGGGCTGATGATGGAATGCAGTTCACAGATGTGACAGTTGTTATTCAGGTTTGTACAGTGCTTGTTTATATGTTTGTTAATCCATTATTAGTTTAAAAGTTCATTTTAAAGGGCTAGAGGCAGTTTTTAGCAAACTGTTTTAACTTAACGGTAGCAGGTGGGTCTCCTATATGGTAACAGAACACCGCCGCCCATGGACAACAGTCCGCGCATTGGTTGTATTGCCGGCTTTTACGCCAGATAAGCGGCATTTTTAAGAGACTCCGATATCCTCACTCACTCAGTATTCTGTAAGCCTGTGATATCAGTTTGGCATATGCTTCAGCATGGCTCTCCCACGGGGAAAAATAAATATAAAATGAATTATAAAAAAAATTATGAATGTATATTTTAACTAATATAATTAGTGATAAAATTATCTCACTTAACTTTTTCATCTTACTTGGTTTTGAGGAATATATATAGATAGAAACCTTTAGATTTAGTTTTGGAATTAAATGAAAATTGTTTTAATTACCATTT
Organism: Delias oraia; assembly: GCA_018230265.1. Classification (NCBI taxonomy): domain Eukaryota; kingdom Metazoa; phylum Arthropoda; class Insecta; order Lepidoptera; family Pieridae; genus Delias; species Delias oraia. The sequence continues at coordinate 18,204 of DWCF01001039.1, forward strand.
GTGAATAAAACAATTTACTTAAATGAATGTATAATTTATTTTTCAAATAGTTTATTATGTTAAAGTTAGCTTATATTATATTCAGAGCGTAGATATTTACAAATGATAATTTTTAGGTGACAGATACAAACGACAACCCTCCCGTGTTCAAGGAGAGCGCATATTCTTTCGACATCGCGGAGAACGCAGCTCGAGGCTCCGTCGTGGGCACCGTGGCGGCCACTGACCTCGACTCGGGCCCCAATGCTCAGCTGACATACACCGTGATCTCCGACTGGGCTAATGACATCTTCTCGCTTAACCCGCAGACCGGCGTCTTCACACTGACAGCTAGGCTTGATTATGAAGAGGTAAGAGTCGCGTATTTTTAACCGTTACATTAATTATAACGTTGAATCTGTATATGGATATACAATAGTAGTGAATTAAGTAGTATTTAAACTAAAATTGAGAGAAAAATTTACTGTTCAAAGAATATTGTTGATTCAAACAAGTAATCTCTTAACAACTTATAGGTTAATCGATAAAACGGTCCAATTGATCTATAAATTATCCATAATTTTAAAAATTATGTATTATTTGGATCTGTATGATGACGTCTGTTTATTTGTGATTAAAAACATTTCTTTAATTTGCAAATTGTCGTTATCTAATAGGAATGATTTTAAGGCGGTAGGGTCAGGAATGATAAAAACTACGAATCGTAATAATAACCAGTCGTTGTTGGAATATTGAATCCGAGAAAATGGCTTTACAAGTATCCGTTGTATAGTATTCCATATATAATACGAATTCCTTAAATCTTGATTTATTTCAATGAGAGACCGTAATTCTGTTTAGTTTAATTACGTCAGCAGATCTTAGTTGGTTCTATAGTTTTATCTAAAATGTAATACGTTTGATAACAATATATAGAAGCAGTCCTTTCTCTATTGTTACATGGCAATATAAAATAAAATAAACATGAAAGAGATTATACTACTCAGACATATTAAATTCGTCAAGTTCTTGATATAGTTCTTTACACACGTTTCAACGATTAGACCTAGATTCTGGAGACCTAGAGAGAGAGAATATTATCACATATTTTATTTATTATTTATATATTTATTATATTATTTATTTTCATTTCATTATTTTATTTAAATGTTCTGTAATGACGTTACTAGTTGATAGAATAGAATATGATAAGTGTGAGGCCGGGGCGTGTCGTTAGTCTAAGCGGAACGACATTACGAGGTGCGTATTTGCGCCGTAAAATAACATAAAAACATGCTTAAAGGTTAAGTGATTAAAATCGGGCAGATAAACGTTCTCAGGTTTAATAATAGCCAATTACTGTGCTTCTTTCAATGGCCTTCGTTTTTGCGGTAATGAGTTTTTATTAAATTTTACTCGTTCATATTGGTATTATCTATATTTATAATAAATCTGTAGAGAGGTCAGCTCTGTACATATTTCAAAAATCCAGGAGGTGAGTAGTGCTCGATACTGATGCCAAAAATGCAATCAGTAAAATGTTTGTCTGTATCTATATATTCGTTATAGAAACAAAAACTATTCGACGGATAAAACTTGGTGTTTTTCAAACTCTTAGGCGGGTTTAATTTAAACTTTTCACCGTGCTACAATCAATAGAAGTAGAGCAGATAAGGGTAATTCATAATTGAACCTGGTACGCATCCTGCGTACCGGTCAGATCGAGTTCTCCCGGGTCCACTATAACTTTATAATAAATAACTAATTCTTTACGTAACCGTCAGACATACAGAAATATACTTTTAAAACAAATGAGACAAACTAAATTCACATGCTATCTTGCCTTTTCATATTAAGTGAACTATCCCCTTTTTATAAGTCTTGATAATCAAGGTCATTTCCGAATTCTTCACACTATGTCGATTACGCAAAGCGCAGCGTGATGACGTCACTTTGGAATTCGGAGTTTGTGACTAAGTGTTTCGGTAAGATATACGAATTCCAATGTTAATGAACGGATGGGTCGGTGGCACATTTCCTTGTCTTGTTTTGAAGCAGAATCATGCTTTTGTTGCTAACTAGGCAAAAGAACCTAGGCGTTTTTTTTGCGTAGTTGAAAATGTCCTTAAAGCTTTCCTATATAATAAAAGATCGTTGGTGCTGAAATAAATAAATTAGAATAGTAAATTCTCCTTTCAGTTCAGCTATTGAAACTTTTATTTAGTCTACTGATGACCGGTTAGATAGGTACTCTCAAAAAGCATCGTCCACTTTACTATTTCTATGTCTTGGACATATTGCGGTTGATACAATTATCTCAACATAGATCTACAGCAGGGCATTGACCGTTTAAAGCTGCTCTAGTATGCTGTTTCATAAAACCTTTTTACACGTTAAAAATATTATTATACGTTCTTGGTGATATTTACCTTCTCACGATTAAACATCACTTTAAAATTATTAGAATACTGGCGTATCGTGTATATAAAACCATGTATCTTGTTATATTTTTTAAATTTATTGTAAAATATCGTAGTTCGTAGGACAGGATATATCAGAGAACTAAACTAGTGTTCCATATGCAAAGAACAATCGAGGACTCATCAAGTCAAAGAGCGTTGCTTATTAGTAAAAACAATCCGCTGAGTACCTTTCTCGACCGCCCGCCAATTCCCCGTACCGCACTAGAGAGCTGCTAATTTCATCCGAGTACAGTTTTTTCCCGTCGCGCATCATATTCGGCATTTCCAACCCGATCCGCCATCGAAATTAAGGCACGAACAATGTCTGACAAAGCGGCCGTCAGCAAAACATTGGGGAGCCGGATTCCGAGGCCACTGCCTGCTTTTTAAATCTTGCTCACGATCCACGAATGAAGATTGTCATAGCTGGGAAGCTTTGGTGACCTATTATGAATACTGTTTTCATTCCGCAATGTTTTAAGTGAATGTTTTGAGACTTTGTAATGGGATCTGAAAGAAGTCCAATTTTTAGATTGTTTTTATCAAGAACACGCAGAATTCTATGTGTGTAAGAGTATTTTTGTCATAGATTTTGTTTATCTTTGAACGTAATAATAAGTTCGTTTAATAAAAACAACGTTACGTGAAATTGGAATATAAAAATTTAAAAAGCCTTTATGCCATATAGTGTTTATTATTTAAGATGAATATATCCTAATTAAAGTCATAATATATAAAAGAGATGTATATTTATATCTACTATAATACTACTCAGAATTAAAAATTATTTTTGGTGTTGCTAAATCGTTTGTTGACCATGGATATAATTTACACACATTCCGTGTATACAAAATAGTGTTTTCAATTTTTATCGTGAAGTTTGAACGCCCTTTCCAGACACCGCACTACATCTTAGTGACCCAAGCGCAAGACAACGGGCAACCATCACTCTCTGGCACTGTAACTATATATATAAATGTCATTGACCTCAACGACAATGCTCCTATATTTGATCCAATGAGCTTTTCCAACGAAATCCTTGAAGATGTTGCAGTTGGAACCTCCGTGGTTACAGTCAGTGCGACTGATTTAGATTCAGGTAATCATATAAAATCATACCTAAATATCTCTGGCAATCTTTTGTGCATTAATGAATTTTAATCACAATTCGATCAAATGCTGCTTATGCGGCGTAAAAAGCCGGCATGGGAACTAATGCGTGGACTGTGGTGCGGTTACCAATGGGCGGTGGTGTTCTCTTACCATATAAGAAGGACCCACCTGCTCCGTTGTCCGTTATACCATAAAACAATAAGCCGTGGGCAGGAGGTATTATAAAATTTATTCAGGATATAACCTATATAGATTAATTAAAGAAGTAGCTGTAGATAAAATTTCAAAAAGATGAAATGGGCTCTGGGAATTACGCTCAAAAAGTAATTATGTCTGGTTTGTTTAACAATCAATATTTCTTATTACAAACATTGAATTAATTAAATGTATGGAATATTTTTATAATAATAACATTTCTGTATTTAAATAAAGTTGTTATATGTTTCAGGGTGGAACGGGAAATTGGCATACAGTATCACTTCCGGTGATGAAGACGGTGATTTCAATATCTCTTCCAACGGCACGATACATACTGCAAAACTATTGGATCGTGAGAAGATACCAATGTACAACCTTATAGTGATTGCTAAAGATCTGGCGAAACCTCCAGAGCCACAATTATCTTCTACGGTTCAGGTATAAAGAGTTCGTGATAGAACAAATGGTGTTTTGCCTCATAGCTTAAAGGTTTTAAAAGTTGAACACGAAGCCAGAGGTATCGGGTTCGGACAGGGGTGCGGGTTCCCAGACCGGACAATTATAATTTAATTTAAAATTTATTCGGTTTCTGGAAGGGCTTGAAAGCGGCCGAGTGTGGGAGAGCCATGCTAAAGTATATGTTGTCGCACTAATTGAGTACTCCGGCTCATACGAACTGATATCTTGGGCTCACAGAATATCAGCATGAAACGGTACAGGATATTGGAGACTAAGTACCGCTTCGGCGTAAAAAGTGGCAACACAACCAAAGGCGATTATCTTTTTCTATCAAGGAGCCCCGCCTATTCCGTTGTTTGCTATACAATGTAAAAATTCTAAAGATTTTAATTTTACAGGGCTTAATGTTTACTAAGTATAATAAAACACTATAACCAAAACCTTATTTATCAAATTAGTATATTCCGTTTATCTATTTTCAGGTTATGATTCAATTAAAAGACGTTAACGATATGGCACCAGAATTTTTAAATTCCAACTGTACCTCTGTTTCTGAGAATATACCTCTGAATACAGTCATAATGACCATAAAGGCCGTTGACAAAGATGAAGGCCGTAATGGATACGTCGAATACTTTATGGATTCTAGTCCTGAAATCAATGGCTACTTTTCGTTGGGAAACGTAGATGGTATTTTGAGAGCTACTGGAAAACTTGATAGGGAACTAAAGTCATCCTATACAATAACAGTCAAAGCGAAAGACAGAGGTGACCCACCTCAAGTTACAGCGACGAAAATTGAGATAAAAATTCTCGACGAAAACGACAATAGTCCTGTTTTCGATCCAAAACAGTACAGTGCTTCAGTGCCAGAGAACGCTAGTATTGGTGCAAGTGTATTGCAAGTGAGTTTTTCAATAAAATTTAATACTTTTTTATATTAAAAATGTGAAACTAAAATATAAAATTAGAATAAAATGTATGATATTTATGAATATTACTGAAACGGTACTTGTAATGTATTTCGCAGAGTGAGTGAGGATATCGGAAGCTCTTAAAAATGCCGCTTTAGTAGCGTAGAAAGTCGGCACCACAATCAATGCGCGAACTGTGGCGCAGTTATCCATGGGCGGCGGTGTTCTTTTATCATATAGGAGACCCACCTACTCCGTTGCCCTCTATACTATTAAAAAATATAAGATTATTTTTCTTATGGATCGTAAATTAACAGAAGTACGCCAATATGTTGCTATAAAAATAGATAAACGACATACATATTTTATTTTATGTATTTATACACTAGCAAAAAAATCCGTATTTTTATGACATTTGTCATATTTCTTTTAAATTGTATTACCTACCAGCTACAATTAAATATCATAGAAATATGTTTTCTTTACATATATAATACAATTATTAAGTCACTCCTTTCTTAGTCTACTCTACTCCTTGAGAGAGCCACTAATTGGGCCGGTCACAATTGATACCACGGACTCACAGAATATTCAATGTGAATTGGTACTTGATGAGGATATTGCAGGCCCTTAAAATGCCGCATAAGTGGCGTAAAAAGCCTGCAACACAACCAATGCGCGGACTGTGGCGCGGTTGTCCATGGGCGGCGGTGTTTTCTTACCATATAGGAAACCCACCTGCTCCGTTGTCCGCTATACTATATTATGCATTACAGTATATTATATTGCGTTATTAACCTATGTAAATTATATAATTATTATTCTTTTTTTAAAGTTATTAGATTTACTTATGATATTCTATACTAACTAGATTATTATAGATACATTTTTATAAATACATGTAAACATTGGTATATATTTATTGTGTTATATAAGGATAAGAGAAAAATATAATTATAAGTTCCTCTCTTATTTTCAGGTTTCAGCAACGGATATTGACGAAGATTTGAATGGTCGAGTCAGGTATTCGATCGATAATGGAGATGAGAATAGAGATTTTAGCATAAGTGAAGATACAGGGATTGTACGAGTTGCTAAGAACTTAAACTATGAAAGAAAATCGCGCTACATTCTTACAATACGAGCAGAAGATTGCGCTAAGGACGATGTTCGATTCGATACAGCAGTACTATCAATCTCATTGCAAGATATCAATGACAATCCACCGACATTTTTAGATTCTCCCTATTTAGCCAATGTTATGGAAAATGTCATTCCACCCAATGGTGGATACATATTGACTGTACGCGCTTATGATGCCGATTCGCCACCTTTTAATAACCAAGTACGATACTTTATAAAGGAAGGTGATGCTGATTTATTTAAAATCAATGCATCTTCCGGTCAAATTTCTCTACTGAGGACATTAGATCGAGAAGCTCAAGACGAATACACATTATCTCTGGTTGCCATGGATACAGGTAATTGAACAAAATTGTTTAACAATACATACTCCTGGCGGGCAGCAGCATCCTCCGCGTACTTTAAAACCTAACTGCGATCGCCAATCCGTCTACCATGCGTGGCGATTATAGCAAATACCCCCTTTGAAAAGGAGGCCTATGTCTATCAGTGGACGTCCTACGGATGAAATGATAATGATTATGACATATTCCATGGTAAAATAGCTTAGGCATCTACAAGTAGCGTCGGAACTGGGGTTCTGAATTCCATAACTGTCCAGTTAATTATAATGTTTTGGTTGTGTAACTACTGAAGTCTGATCAAGTACTGATACACACAACACATTCGCGATGTTCCTATAAAATAATATAAGCTTTTTTAAAAAGGTTCTTAAATGGGAAATACTAAAACGTTTTTACTTTTTAGGTTCACCTCCATTAACGGGTTCCGGAACAGTTAAAGTAATCGTACAAGATGTGAATGATAATAGTCCTGATTTCGAGAGGCAAAATTATAAAGCTCATATTATGGAAAATTCTCCACCAGGAACATTCATATTAAATCCAAAAGCAATTGATAATGACATAGGAAACAATGCTAAAATTCGTTATAGCTTACTTGGAGATAAATCTGAAAGATTTACTATAAATTCTATGACAGGAACTATTTTAACAAATGCAACGTTGGATAGAGAAGAATGGGAAATTTATTACTTAATTGTAATGGCACAAGATTCTTCAACTACGGACCCAAAAACTGCAACAGCTAACGTTACCATAATTATAGAAGACGAAAACGATAATACCCCAACATTTTCCCAAAGGCTATACGAAGTTTTCATTTCGGAGAAAACAAAACCTAATGATTTTATTTTTGGTGCAAAGGCTAAAGATAATGATATCGGCCTTAATAAAAAAATAGTATATGATTTGAATGGTGAACATAAACATTTATTTAGTATCAATCAGCAGACTGGTGTAATTAAAGCTAAAGAAGATCTTAGTAAATATAACGAGAGAACACGAGCGTTAGCTGCTTTTAATCTTATAATAGTTGCCACAGATAGTGGGACTGTACCTCGACAAAGCACGGCAGATTTGATTCTAATTCCCAAGTCAGGAAAAAACTTCCCCCAATTTACTATTACAAACAAAATGACTTTTACCTTTCCAGAAGACACACCCGAAGGTGTTTTAGTAACACGTCTATCAGCTACATCTCCTAAAAAAGGAGCTGTCGGACTACTACAATATTCTGTAGCAGGTGGTAACATAGGCGATGCACTGAGAGTTGAGCCTATTAGCGGGGAAGTATTTATGACAGGGAAAGGTTTCGATTACGAAACTATGCCTCTTTACGATGTATGGTTTGAAGTTAAAGATTCTGATAACCCACCTCTTAAGTCGTTTATAGAAATTGAAATAAAAATTACTGATACTAATGATAATGCACCGGTAATTAACCAAATATTATATAACGCGACTGTGCTAGAAGAAGAATCACCACCACAAACTGTAGTCAAAATTACTGCCCATGACGATGATTCTGATGAAAACGGTAGAATAACTTACAGGCTTCTTAATGATTATGAAGAGACATTTGTTATTGATTCCTACAACGGTGAAATTTATACCAACATCGCATTAGATAGAGAATCGATACCATTTTATGAAATTATAGTGGAGGCTGTTGATCATGGCGTACCACAAATGACCGGTACTTCCACAGTCCTTGTGACAGTTTCAGATAAAAATGATAATCCACCCAGATTCACTAGACTCTTCAGCGTAAACGTGACGGAAAATGCTGATATTGGTTCATTTGTTATAAAAGTCACTAGTTCTGATCTGGATATTGGCCCGAATGCTAATGCTTCATACAGCTTTGTGGAAAATCCTGGTGAAAAATTTGTTATTGATCCAATAACAGGAAATGTCACAGTGGCTCGTCCTTTAGACAGAGAAATGCAAGACGAATATATTTTAAAAGTCGCCGCCATTGATGGAGCTTGGCGATCTGAAACTCCACTAACAATAACGATACAAGATCAAAACGACAATGCCCCGGAATTTGAATATTCCTTTTATAGTTTTAATTTCCCTGAGTTGCAAAAGAAAAATAGTTTTGTAGGACAAGTCATAGCTTCTGATAAGGATAAACAAGGTCCAAATTCAATAATTTCTTATTCTTTACAACAAACTTCAGATTTGTTTTCGATTGATCCTGCGACGGGTGAAATATTAAGTAAATTTACTATGAACTATAAGCGAACGATGGTTTATCCGTCGCCAGAAAACACTTACTCTGTGACTGTTGTTGCCACTGACAATGGAAAGCCACCTATGTCATCTGAATGTTTAGTTACAATAAATATTGTTGATGCTAATAACAACAAACCAAGATTTGAACCACATGAAAAATTCGTACCGGTGCCATATGATGCCATGATTGGCGAAAAAATTATTAAACTCGAAGCTAAAGATACCCTGGATTATGGAATCAACGCTGAGATAGAATATTATGTCTTCAGTGGTAACGGAACATCATACTTTACGGTTGATAAAATATCTGGCTGGATTTTTGTTAATAAGCAATTCCATAACGTTGGCCAATACTATAACATAAAAATAAAAGCAATTGACCGAGGAGTTCCCCCACAACAAGATGAAACTAACATAATCTTTGTTGTTACCAGAGAAAATATTCACAGTCCGAAATTCACTGCTCTGAGCTATCAAGTTATTGTCCCAGAAAACGAACCAATTGGATCTTCAATACTAACACTAAAAGGATATGATGAAGATGATGGCCCTAATGGAATCATAAGATATGAAATTTCTTCAGGAAATGAAGATGGTGACTTTAAGATTCACCCTGAATCTGGTGTAATTAGTATTCTTCGTTCACTTGACTATGATGTAGTACAAGAATATAGATTAAATATTACAGCGAGAGATTTAGGTTTTAAACCGAAAGAAGCTATTGCCACGGTTACAATCATTTTAACCGACATAAACGATAATGCTCCAGTATTTAATCAAACTCGTTATCTTGCGTATTTGCCAGAAAATTCACCAATTGACACGTTTATCTTCGAGGTCCAAGCGAACGATATCGATTCTCCCAAAAACGCTATTATAAAGTATAGGATAAAAAACGAAATGGCTACTTTATTTTACATAAATGAAAAAACTGGCAAAATTTATTCAAGAGAAATATTTGACTATGAAGAAAAGAGTACATATAAATTACAGATATTAGCTGAAAATCCTGATTCTCCAATGAAAAGCACGACAGAAATTATCGTTCATATAACAGGAGTAAATGAATTCTATCCTAAGTTTGTACAGCCCGTATTTCATTTTGATGTTTCTGAATCAGCAGAAGTTGGTACTAACGTTGGAGTCGTCCAAGCTACTGATCAAGATAGTGGTGAAGATGGTATTATATATTACCTGTTTGTGGGCTCTAGTAACGATAAAGGGTTTAATATAAATTCTCAGACCGGTGTTATAAGAGTTGCCCGTTATTTGGATAGAGAAACGCAAAATAGAGTTGTTTTGACAGTACTAGCTAAAAACTATGGAAGTATACATGGGAATGACACTGATGAAGCACAAATAATTATATCTATACAAGATGGTAACGATCCTCCGGTATTTCTTCGCCATTATTACGAAGCAACAATCTCTGAAGGAGCTCAAATCGGACAAAATGTATTACAAGTAGAAGCTGTAGATAAAGACGTGCGTCCTCAAAATAATCAGTTTAGTTATTCGATTCTGAATGGTAATGATAATCATGACTTCAAAATTGATCCCCAAAGTGGTGTAATAGAAGTCAGTAGATATCTAGACCGAGAGAAAATTCCTTCTTACTCTCTTATAGTTGGTGCTATAGACACTGGAGTGCCTCCACAAACAGGAACTGCTACACTTAAAATAACAATAACTGATATTAATGACAACGGACCTTTATTTGATACCCAGAACTTTGATGGATCTGTATACGAAAATGAACCACCTAATACAAGTATCACAACCCTGTCTGCAACTGATCCAGATTTACCTCCAAATGGTGCACCATTCTCATATAAAATAATTGGAGGAAGACACCAGAGCTTCGTCAAAGTTCACAAACATAGCGGGGTACTGTTTACTACTAAGAAAATTGACCGAGAGGCTACCCCTTACTTAGAAATAGACATACAAATTGAAGACAGTGGAACACCTGTTATGAGATCCAATTATACAATTCAGGTTAAAATATTAGACAGAAACGACAATCCGCCAACGCCAAGATCTGTTCATGTTTTAGTGTATGCTTTTAACAATAAAGTACCAACAGGTAAAATAGCTGATGTTAAACCAAATGATCTTGATATAGTTGGAGATTACAAATGTAGAATTGTAAAAGAAACTACCACAGAAAATACTCTGGCATTGTTGAATATAAGAAAAGGGTGTGATCTTTACAGTAACTCCGTTAAACCTGGACAAGGCTATTCCTTTTCGGTCTCTGGAAATGATGGAATACATAGGGATGTTGTTTCATCAGTAAGCGTTGAATACTTTTCATTTAATAATTCGACAGTAGAGCAATCCATTACAATTCGTATACTGAACATGACAGCAACAAATTTTCTAACTCATTACTACCGTATATTGCTGGAAATTTTAAAAGTTGGTCTTAAAGCCAACGAATTAATGTCATTATATAGTATCAATGAAGCAAAAGATAGTTTGGATTTGACAATAGCAATCAAAGATAGTAATTCTATTTGGAGAAAAGAAAACACTGAAAGTCACTTGAAATCGAAGGAGACAGAAATTAAAAAAGTTTTAAAGAAACAAATTATATTACCATATTTTCCTTGTTTCAAAAATCCTTGTCAAAATTCTGGCATATGCAATGATGCTATTCATGTTGTGAATGACACAAGAGTTATTGAAAGTTCAGCATTAATAATCGCGTCTCCCGTTGTCGAAAATGACTATGAATGTAATTGTAATGATAGATTCGTGGGCAAAAACTGTGAAAAACGTCAAGATCCGTGTTCACCGAACCCTTGTAAATTTGGAGGTCTTTGCCGAAAACAAAATCATGACTTTACGTGCATATGTCCAGCGAGACATGAGGGTAAAAACTGCGAGATCGAAAAAGACGATGCATGTAGCAGTAACCCTTGTAAAAATGGCGGTTCTTGTAAAGAAAGCTCAGATCGCAGTTCCTACTTCTGCCTATGTCGACCAGGTTATCGTGGAAATCAATGTGAGGGCCTCATCGATTCATGCAGACCTAACCCATGTCTACATGGTGGAATATGCATAAGCTTAAAGCCGGGATATAAATGCAGCTGTACGAATGGTCGTTATGGAACACACTGTGAAAGCTCAACATTTGGTTTCGATGAATTATCATATATGCAGTTCCCAGCATTAGATGCATCAACTAATGATATTACTTTGATATTTGCTACAACTAAATCAGATGCTCTTTTGTTGTATAACTACGGAGCGCAAACAGGGGGACGTTCAGATTTTATAGCTATTGAACTATTGGGTGGAAAACCGTTATTTTCCTTTGGAGGTGCAAGAACATCTATAACCACGGTAGCCATTACAGACACTGAAAGAAATTTAGCTGACGGCAAGTGGTATAAGTTAACTGCAACAAGAAATGGACGGGTCATTTCGTTGAGTGTTGCATCATGCACCGATCATGGCGATGTATGCACAGAATGTGAACCGGGCGACAAGTCTTGCTATGATGATGATACCGGACAGGCCGGGTTAGTATTTTTTATATTATTATTATTATTCATGTCATATTTTTTCAATAATATTAGCTTTTAAACTCATTCATTGTAGGTTTATACAAAAAAAACTTTTAATTGTTACATTTTATAACGTAACAAGGACATATTTATCATATTTTTATTCAAGTGTAAAACACCATCATATAATGACTTATATGAGAAATACATAACTGTATGTTACATGTTATGCCAATTCTCAAATGATTGGAAAAAATATCTAATTTTAATATTTTATTTAAACTTTTTCAGTACTCTGAACTTTAACAACGAGCCTCTTCTGATTGGTGGATTGGAAAAAGCAGATCCAGCTTTAGAACGACCCGGTCAAATACATTCTGATGACTTTGTCGGCTGCATGCATAGTATAACAATAAATGGAAGATTACTCAACTTAACAAATCCATTAAACGGGAGAGGGGTTGAAGAAAATTGCGATAGATCCGAAAATGGAGCCTGTTTCAAAAATGACTTATGTGGAAATGGTGACTGTATTGATCGATGGAAAACAAACTATTGCAAATGCGGTGGGAACCTTCTATCATCAGACTGTAGCACTTCACTACAGAGTATTTCAGTTGGAGAGACTGGATTTTTGTTTTACATTATATCGGAAAAACACAGAAGAATGCAGCTTCTCGAATCGTTTTATGGTGGCAGTACATCATGGGACAAAAAAATATCTAAACCCTATAGTAAATCGTTGTCTAAATCGAATAATCCCGCAAAAACGTTATCGTTCTCATTCAAAACTCATAAATTATTTGGATTACTATTTTACGCTGCTACAGACAAGTATTATACCTTAGTTGAATTGATTGATGGTAAAGTCAGTTATAGCTCGAAACAAAATTCTTTTGTTAATATGACTCAAACTGAACAACACGATGTTTCCAATGGTAATTGGCACAATGTCACACTGCATTCATTTGGAAGAAGTATTAAATTAATTGTGGATGGTAAAATTGTCGGAGAAGAACTTGACGCTGCAAGTGTTCATGATTTTTTGGATCCATATTTAACTGTTATATCATTAGGAGGTGTTAAATCAGAGTGGCTGTCGTCGTATCACAAATTTGAAGGCTGCCTTGCCAATTTTACTGTCAACTATGAAATACAACCATTTACAGGCAACGGAAGCATTTTCAAACAAGTAAATAGAAAAGGAAAAGTAATATCTGGATGTCATAGCACTTTCGGAGTCGGTTTAACGCAAAATCCTGATCCTCTAAGTATCGGCATAACATTAGTAATATCATTCTTCATAATACTCATTGTAGCCATATTGGTTTCATTTGTAGTATTCCGCCTTCGAAAACAGAAAAAAGAGAAGAATGGTGTTCCAAACGGTAAAAATAGTGCTCTACATTCTAAGCAAAATGGAGGTGCAGCTATGCTTAATGCACCCAATATCATCACAAGCACAAATGACAACATTTTAAATAGAAATATGCATGCGAACGATACGAGTCTAAACAGTTATATGTCCGATAGTGCTGATATAATGCGCAATATGGCACATATCGTTGGTCCTGAGCTTTTGTCTAAGAAATATAAAGATCGAGATATAATGAACCTTGATCCTCCACGACCACAAAGGCCAGATATTATTGAAAGAGAAGTTGTTGGTAAAAGTCCAGCTTTAAGAGACGATCATCATGTGCCACCGCCCCCATCAACCAATACCTCTCATTCTCATAATCACGACCACCCTAGCGGAATGGATTTGAATTCAGAAGTACCAGAACACTATGACCTTGAAAATGCAAGTTCTATAGCGCCCTCCGATATAGACATAGCTTATCATTATAAAGGGTTTAGGGAAGCTGCAGGAGGACGGAAATACAAAGCAACTCCACCGCCGGTTGCAAGCTACCATCATAAACATCAAAATCCACAGCATAGGCATTCACCACATCATTCGAGTGGCTATCCGCCAAGAGCTCTACCGCAAGCTTCCCAACCACCTCCACAACCAAGACAGCATCAAACCACACCTCTTGCACGACTTTCACCAAGTAGTGAACTCAGTCAGCAACCGCGAATATTGACACTTCATGACATTTCCGGAAAGCCTCTTCAAAGTGCATTACTTGCCACAACTTCAAGTTCAGGCGGAGTTGGCAAAGACGCATTGCATAGTAATAGTGAAAGAAGTTTAAATAGTCCTGTAATGTCACAGTTAAGCGGTCAAAGCTCATCGGCTGGACGAAAAACGCCCAATGTATCCGCCCAAGTACCTCAAGTTTCTGTTGTAGCTGGGGCTGTGGGGTTAACGGCAGAAGAAATAGAAAGAATGAATGCACGACAGCGTACGTCCAGTTTAGTTTCAACGCTGGATGCTGTATCGAGTTCTAGCGAGGCGCCCCGTAGTGGAGGCGTTAACCATCACATGTCACATAGGTATCATTCTCCACCCGTAGATAATAGAAGTTCAACGGGATCAGACGACGAAAGCGGCAACGACAGCTTTACTTGTTCAGAAATAGAATATGATAACAATAGCTTAAGTGCTGATAAACCGGAAGAGGTCAGACGGCCTAATGTAAATAATGCGAACAACAATAAAAAGCCAATACTACCACCGCCGTATGAAAGTTTCGATTCCTCGTTTCGCGGTTCTTTAAGCACTCTAGTCGCATCGGATGATGATCTTCCTCCACACGTAAGCGCAGCTCTATACAGACAAGCAAATGGTTCGCCCGCCCCCGCGACGTTAGGTTGGGATTATTTTGAAAGTATGATTGGAGTTTTTAAGGATATCGCCGAACTACCAGACTCAGTCAACGGGCGCATGTCTTCCTCCTTGAGGCTCCCTAATGGAACACCTAAACCATCAGAAGAGTATGTTTGAAATAAATTAAAATAACTGCTTGTCAATGTGGAAATGTGTATATAAATGTTACGATCTTGTATCAAGATCTCTTTAGAATAGTTTATCTTGCCATATCTCGTTGAATGTAACTTAAGTAGGTGCTTTCCTAGATACAACCTCATTCTTAAGTGTAATTTATGTAAATATTGTATAAAATTAGTACTTTAGCTATATCGTGTAACCTACATTTTCTAGCCATATTTGTAATTATAAATTGAAAACGTAAATTTTTAAATTTACTACCTCTCTGAAATGTTTATATTCAAATTTTTTACGACTTCATGGAGTATTATCGAATTTAATTTTTATCATAATATAATATGTAAAAGTACACAACATACAATATTAATGACTGAATTTGATAGAAACTGTAATTTATTCTTGGTATGTGATAGAAGTTAGAACCGAATGTAACTTATATCCGGATATTAATGGTATGTTGACAATTAGCCATACATGTAGTGAATTACGTGCCAAATGTTACTTCTGTTCGTAAGAATCGACTGATTTTAACTGTAAAATAAATGAATAATATTTCAATTGTATGTCTTTTATTTCTATATACTTCAATACCAAAATGTCAGATGTCTATTTATCATTCTATTAGTTTCAGATACCTCCCTCCATACATATTATTTTTATTATATTCTATTCTTCAATACTAGAATTAAAGTCAGAATAACCTTTAGATACAGTGTCATTACAATTTGCCTAAAATACTTTAAAATTACCTATTAATTACTTCAATCTAGAATAATTAAAAGTCGTAAAAAAACAAAAACATTTACGCGAATGTTTTACATTAGTTAATTAAGTGATACCTTAACTATCTTGGAATTAATTTATACAAGGTACTTTTAGAGTGATATCGTTGCAAACTGGTTTATATCTAAAAGCCTTATCAAATACAATTTGTTTGGTTGTATACATATATGTCTTTAAATATTCTTTTATATTAATAAAATATTTTGGCTATGTTCACTAAACTCAGTAAATACACTGAATAAAAAGCCTTGGGATTATTATCGTTGCCGTGATAACTCTTTAGGTTTTCAATAGTGTAGAGTATTCATATTAAAACAATGAAATAAGTCATGTGATTTAAGTTTAAATCACAAGTTATATAATGTCACTGAGATAAATCGCCGATATTGTTAGATATCTCCTTTGATATAATAGATTCTTACACAAGGTAAGAATGAAATATTTTCTATTTATCAATTGTATGAGCCCTTGACTGTAATTATGAGGGCCACAAAACAAAAACTGTTAACAGCGATAACATTACTAAACATTGTTCTTTGACAATTTACATAATTTAAAAAAATGCTTTTTTGTTACAGTCTGAACA
>DWCF01001040.1:0-34800 GCA_018230265.1 Delias oraia
GTAGAAATAATTAAATTTCACGCTATTTCGTTTACTACAAAATAAATTTAATTAATTTTATAGCGTCAACAACACGTAGTAATTATGCTGTTAAAATGTAGCTTATATGACACGTTTGTCAGTTTAGCATGGCAGTGCCATCTATTGATTACTTACTCAATCCAGTCGAAAAGTATCGACATCTGTTAGAATCTTTTGAAGTTAACTGATAATTGTGCGTGTCAATTAATTATAGACAAATAATTAAAATAAAATTGCGACTATAATTAAAGATCTAAGCTATCCTATCTCTCCAGTTGGACCAAACTGCATATTGTGTGCAAATTTGAACGAAATCTGTTAAGAGATTTAGGAATCCATCGCGGACAAACATCGTGACAGGAGATTTATATATATTAAGATATTTGTTTTTTTTTTGTTGAAAATACACTTATAGTTCATTCCTATGAGTTAAGACTCTTTCATTTACAAATCGCTTCTATAAGAGAGTTAGGTATATTTCTTTAAATTAAATTGGCCATAAAAATTGTTGAATAACATCGATTTAGCAGCTACTCACCAGCTTTAGTCTTCTTGAGTTGTTCGTGCTGCTCGTTGATCAGTTGCAGCTCCTGGGAGTGCTTATGTCTTTGATCCGCGATGGTCGCTTCGTGAGAGGAGGCCTCCTCTTCCAAGCTGCGTTTTAGAACCGCCACCTCTTGCTCGCGCTTCGAACGGAGCTCTTGTTGAGCTTTAAATCAAATAAGTTTCAATTTTAAATGGCATTCAAAGGAAAAATAAAACGAAATAATTGAAGAACATTTAAAATCCTGCTATGATTAGAATATCTTAAGTGTGAATAAATATATTGAAGGAAACAAAAGCTGCTGCAATCCCATGCTTTTTAAGTCAAATATTTCCCGATAATTAAGAGGTGTAGTATAAGATTAGATAGAAGTATCACAAGGTCACTCTTATGCCTGGGCCGCATACAACAAACGCCCGAAGGTTAGTCGCGTTATCCCGATTTGTGTAATCACGAACGCAAAGCATCACCGTAGACCGAACACAAAGTTTATATCCGTGGGAGAGTCATGCTGAAGCATGTGTTGACGCACCATTTGGGCTGGCTCGTCCGAAGTAATGGTTTGGGCACACACACTCAGCGTGAAATGGTACTTGTACTGTGTTTCGTAGAGTGAGTGAGGATATCAGAGGCTCTTAAAAGTGCCGCTTGGGTTGGACGTTGGGTATGGACGGCTGTATTCTCTTACCATAATACAGGAGACCCACCTGCTCTGTTGTCCGCTATACCATAAAATACATGTAAACAGCAAGAGAAGAAAGAAGATGGGCTGACCGGCAGTGGTGTCGAGCGAGTCGAGCAGCTCGCTCTTGAGCGCCTCGAGCTCCTCGTTGAGGTCGCGGCGCAGCTTCTCGGCCTTGGTGCGCGCGGCGCGCTCCGCCTCCAGGTCGTCGTGCGCCTCGGCCAGCGCCGCCTCCGCCTCGCGCGCCGCCTTCTGAGCCGACGCGCGCAGCGCGCCCTCCTCGTCCGCGCGCCCCATCGCCGCCGCCAGCTCCTCCTCGCGCTTGCCTGCAACAGCACACCGCCGTCGCAATTACAATACACACTCAAATCAAGCCCCTTTATTTACAAAGCATTCAATTACATAGATTAACAGTATAAGAGTTAATAGACCGAGAAGGCTAATTAAAAGTTTACAAGAGAAACAGCGAGCCATGGAGAGGGCAATTCTCGGAGTCTCGCTGCGAGATAAAATCAGGAATGTGGTTATTCGCAGACGAACCAAAGTAACCGACATTGACCGCCATATTAATAGCTAGCCACATCGCTCGACGAATGGAAAGACGATCTCATTGTGGTCGCGGGCAACCACTGGAACCAGATCTCTCAAGATCGCCTATGTCCACCAGTGAACTTTTATGGGCTGATGATGCTGAAATTGATTTCTATTCCCTAAACTTAGTTTTAAATAAGTGTCATATATATCAGATAGTCAAATGGCTTTCTAGTGAATTTCCTTCTGCTAAAAGCACCTATAAAACAAACTCACTTAGAACAATTTGTAGCTCCTCAATCTGCGCCTTCTTCTCGACGAGCTGCTCCTTCACGTCCTGCAGCTCCGTCTCCAACTTCCGCTTCGCCCTCTCCACTTCTTGTCGCATTTGGTGGTCCTGGAAGTATTAAAAAATCAATTGATCTTATATATAGAACTCTCACGGTATCTGCTGCTGAACTCAACCAAAACTACTCGACCGATTCTTATAAAATTTTGTGTTCATATCAGCAAGTATGAGAGCCTATCAATATTTTATACCTCTAAATGTTAAGGGTGGTTCTAATTACTTTTTGTATATTTTGTTTTGATTTAACATTAAAAAATACACACAATTCTAAATTTTCAGCCTCCTACTGCTGTCCCTGTTTTTAATACTTATTTGAGTACTATAATAATTATGTAGCAAGTCGTTTACCGGAATCAGCGTATTTTTGAATAAAATTTATCTATACAACAGATCCATCACAGGATCATCCAGGACAGGTATGCATGGAGGTCCAATGCGGAGGCCTATGTCCAGCAGTGGACTTCCTACGGGTGAACTAATACAGCAAACCATTATATAGTAAAAACCATCAAATCTGTAGCTACATTGAAGTTAATACATAAGTATCTAGTTTTGGCATGCGGTATGCACGTGGTGCACATTTTTGATCTTTCGCAGCCGAACAAAATTTGATACTAATTGTAACAATCCATACCTTGAGCAGTTTCTCTTCCAATTCAGCAATAGCAGACTCTTGTTTAGTTTTGAGTTTACTCAAATGTTTCGCTTTCTCTTCCTCTTCAGCGAGTCCTTGGGATAAGTCGTTTGCGCGCTCTTCGAGTAGCTGAAAATCATTATGTTATCAGGTTGAAAACACAAATAAACTTTACAAATCACTAGATCTATCTAGTTTTCCTGAAAACCACTTCTGAAGACATCCATTCGTTACGCAGCGACAACGCCACATAATTGAAGCTACAAAAATAGAATGTTATTACCCCCTTTTTCACTAGGAGTTTTAATTTCTCGAAAATTGAAATACTGAACGGCGTTTAACTCAATAGCGAATGCCTTCTTTTGGATATGCAATATCCAAAAGTATGTAATTAGGACGATTATAAAACAGACATTTATTTAAACTTAACACAAGTACTCATAATCA
Organism: Delias oraia; assembly: GCA_018230265.1. NCBI lineage: Eukaryota > Metazoa > Arthropoda > Insecta > Lepidoptera > Pieridae > Delias > Delias oraia. The sequence continues at coordinate 3,209 of DWCF01001040.1, forward strand.
AACATTTAAAACAACTACAAAATATTTTAAAGAAATGCACTCAATCCAACTATTTCTTTATTATTAATGTTCTTCGAATGATGTGCAGTCACTACATATAAAACACTATATACTACCTTCTTTTCCTTGCTGAGCTTTTGATTGGTGTCCTCGATAAGGGCGAGATCCTCTTCCAACTTCTTCAGCTTGGCGTCACATTGAACTCGCTCCAACTGCAACTTCTGGCGGGCCGCCTCTTCCTCTTCCAATTGCTCTTCCAGGTCCTGGAAGCAATCAAGACTCGAGTCATTTAACTGATTCTATCACATTTGAACATGATCTAAAGGTAACAGTCATTAAACCTATCAACTCTGCTTCTACATGTCTAGATGCTTTCAAATAAGTTATACTTCTATTATAATGCCGCTGCAGCAGTCCGTTGAATCTGACTATGATAGAACAAGGACCACAAATCTTAATTGGACAATTTTGATTGAAATATGGAGATAGGTAAAAATATCTTTATTTGCAATAAAAAAATGTATTTTCACATGGTGTTAAAATCGGTATATAGTGTTTAAACAATGTTTTAAGTCCGAATTAATTGTTAAAGTTAATATTTTATATTTATATGTTGTCCACAAAATTCTTTAGGTTATAAAAATTTATTCAAGCAATTATATAGTCTTAACTCTTAAATAACCTTGAGTTTAATCTCTTTAAATTAATTGTAATTTTATTGTATATCCTAACAGATGTGCACTTGCAGCTTTTATTATAGTCGGTAAGCCTGGGAAGGGAGAAATAATAAGACTTGGCGAAAAACAAGTACTTGAATGTTAAGCTGCAGCCGCTTTTTTTCCTTCTGCAGCGCGTTGGACCTCTCTTCCTCCTCTTCGATTCGACCTTCCAGGTCGTGCAACAGCTCCTCCAGCTCCTGCTTCCTGGCCGCCGCTCGCGCTCTGCTCTCTTCGGCCTCTGCGCATAATTCTAATTCCGCCTGGAAATCAAAAGATATTATTCATTCATTAGGGTTTATAATTCCTTTTTTATGATATAGAGGACCACGGAGTAGGTAGGTCGTCTATATGGAAAGAGAATCAAACCGCCCATGGTCAACCGCGCTACAATCGGCACATTGGTTGTGTTTTTGCTGTGGCTGTGTGCTGTGTGGTGGCTTTTTACGCTAAATTAGCCTTAATAATTATTTGTTATTACATAGCAGAAAACGTAGTCGTGCCGTTTCAAGTACAACGTGTTACGCTGAGTAGACTGTGAGCCCGTCGACTCTTAGGACACTTAGGACAAACCGGCTTAATTAGTGCATTATCGAATAAATTATAATTGTCCAGACCGGAATTCGAACCCCGCGGTTATTGATAGGCAGATTTATGAAACCGTTTAGCTACGAGCCTCTCATACAAAAAATGTGTTTTTAATTAAAAAGTATAAATTTTACTTTAGTTAGAGGTCAAGATTTACCTGCAGCTGCTCTGCTAGCTCAGTCTTTTCGGCGTTCGCCTGCTGGAATTTATTCTCATACTCCTGGCACCTCTTCATCTGCAGGTCCAGATTATCACGGATGTGACGGAGCTCGTCCTCCTTTTGCGTTAACTTCTCTTCTTGTTTCGTCACTTCGAGGAGCGGTTTCACCTGAAAAGACATATTGTTTAATACAAACAAGATTTCTCTTTAAAGCAACAGCCATCTCGTAGTTGAAAAATTCGATTCGATAACTTGCCTTGATATAGAGCCGCCACCACTGCCAATTCCTCAACTTCAGGTACGCGGCACAATTCCTCTGGATGATCCTGATGGCATTGAGCTGCTGCAGTCTCTTCTGATAGTTCCTCCTCGCCAAGTATCCGCGACAGAACGCCTGGAAGTTCACGATCAGGTCTGTGATCTTGTAATCTCTCTCCTCCTCGAGATGCGCCAGCACTCCCGCCCTGAAGAATATCTTCGACTGCCCGACACGGTACAGGTTGTGGTCGAGTTCCAGCGCTGAAATCATACGCTCGCAGGCTTTTTTCCCATCCATGAATCCCTTGGGAATGATGTTCGGTGTGAGGAGCTCGTATCGTTGGCGGAACTCCTGGAACGGTATCCTGTTGGGGAAGCCCTGTCTGCAGATTCGGATTCCTTCCAACACGCCGTTGCATTTGAGCTGATCGAGCACCAAGGCCGCTTCGATTTTGCCCGCTTTCTTCTCGTGATTCGGTATGATGCACCTGACGAAGTTCGGGTTGGTGTTGCGCAACGTGGCCATGAGTTTCGTCAGTTGCTCTTTGTAGAGCTGCGATACCGTTCGGAACATGCCCTTCCTCGTCCTGGCACCGAACTGGGTGTCGGTCATCGCTTGCTGGGCCATGCCTACGATCTCTGCGTCCTTCCAGATGTGGCAGACGAACGGATCCTGCGACGCTTGAAGGAGCGACACCACGTTCTCGTTGAGCGGATCCATGTTCTTCATAAGCCACTTGGCCGCTGAATAATCGACCTTTCCAGCGTAATGGATTATAGCAAAGTCGGCGACGCCGCGGAAATCGGTCTTCATGAACTTGGGGTGCACAGAGTGAGCGGACACTAGCTTCTCGACGAAGGTCTTGTCCGTTGCTTTTGGGAACCAGCACTCCTCGTCAAGGAGGGCCATTATTCCCATCGGCTTGTCGATGAGGTCGATGGTTGGCTGCAGGTCCAGGCCGAAATCGATGAACTTCCACTCGATGCCCTCTCGCTGGTACTCCTCCTGCTCCAGGATGAACATCGTGTGGTTGAAGAGCTGCTGCAGCTTTTCGTTGGTGTAGTTGATGCACAACTGTTCAAATGAGTTCAGTTCGAAGATCTCAAAACCGGCCATATCGAGGATACCGATGAACGAGGCGCCCTGCCGCTTCGTCCTGTCCAGGGATCTGTTGATCCTGTTCACGAGCCACCTGAACAGCCTCTCGTAGCAGGCTTTACTGATGGCCTCAACGGAAAACTCTACTTGTTCCTTCGTTTGCGCCTTCGTCACAAAGTCGCGGCCCACCTTGATCCTAGGTTTCAGGAAGGCCTTCGTCATGTCTGTGACAGACAAACCTGTAACGTAAATACAACTCATTAAAGTCTCAATCCTAAAGATTCCAAGCAATTAAGCGATACGTATCGGATTCGAATCCCGGTCTGGAAAATTATAATTAAAATTACAAACCCCCACCCAAGGGAGAGCTATGCTGAAGCATAATACTGACGCACTAATTGTGCGGCAATAGAAACGGTGCTTCTACTGTGTTTCACTGAGTGACCCACCTGCTCCGTTCTCCGTTATAATGTAGAAAAAAGGTATTTGAGAGAGAAATACGCATACCGAGTAGGTGCGCTATCTTTTGCGCGACCGTGTTATCCGGGAGTGTGGCTTGGTCGGAGTTTCTCTCCTGCTTGAATTGCATCGAGCCGAAGAGGAGAACCGCCGACACGATTTTGAATATCGAATTGAAGTCCTCTATGTTCATGCCCATGATGTTCATGGAGTTGATCGTCGCTTGGAACTCGGCGGCGTCGTCGATGCCGGGAACCGGCAGCGCCCCGTTCGTGAGGAAGAAGTAGCTCTTCGGATCTTCGAGGATGTACTGTGACCTCTGCTGCGCGGTGGCGCCAGCGAGGAGCTGATAGAAAATGTGGAATGTCCTCTCATCTTTCGCTTGTCGGATCGCTCTTGACTTTTCCAAGAGATAGGTTTCGATATTCGCACCAGCGATAAAACCTGACGCGTCAAAGTTGATTCTTATAAATTTACCCTGAAAGCAGAGAGCAATTAAAGGCAACTCTTTAAATCGGTTTCAGCATTGCAAATCTTTCGCATATTGTACTCACGAAACGGGATGAATTGTCGTTTTTAACTGTTTTTGCGTTACCGAAGGCTTCCAGTATAGGGTTCGCTTGAAGTAACTGCTGCTCTAATTCGCCCTGAAAAATAAATTACGTAAAATTACACTGCTACAGACACCTCCTAATAAAAAGCGATATGCTTACAAAGATCAACACTGTGAAATTGACAAGACGTGAAAATAATATCGGAAGTCAACGTATTTACCTCAAAAGTCGGTCCATTGCTCTAAGCAGCGTGAAATTACGATCAATGTTGTGTTAGATGATACAATTAGCTTATACATCTAACCGAGCCAGAAAATCGGGAATAATCAAACAATTTCAAAAAACTGAAATAATTAGTCATAGCATCCTACCTTTATCAAGGATTTCACGGATAGAGAACGGATATTGATGAATTTGAGTAGCTGTAGAGTTGGACAAGACTTTGGATAAGAACATGGCCTCCGTTTTATCAAAACTGGTATAGATTGAATCCTAATTATCGAATGATTAGTGCATTCATCGGTAGTACCATGTGTTATCAGATAACATGAACATTTCCGCATGCATTATCAATATAACCCCACAGCTGTATACAACACAATAGACATTATAATTGGAGCTTCTTGATTGGAGACCTCGTCATCGAATACCACTCGAGTGAGTCAAGAGCGGTTGACACTCGAAACGATGCGATGGGTAAATCCTCTAACGAGCCCTGCTTGGGCATGCGTTATTTTTTTTATGAGGCAAACGAACAGGAGGCTCATATAGGGTAAGCGGTCTTGCGCCCATGGCCACCGTAAGCCTTTAAGGAGCCGCTGACGCGTTGCCGTTAGCTATAGTGTCACTTCTGCTGTCAGCGTTATTATAGTTCAATAAATACAGTTCGTGAAACAGGATTGTGCATTAGTATCGAAGTGCAAGTTTCAAACATTAACAGACCAAGCATTGAGAATCGTTATAATTCCAAAGACATGCAGTACATGGAATCCCATATTATAAACCACTTAACAATGGAGGCACAAAGGAAATTCACTATGCCCTCTTAGGTGACATTTTTATGGTTTACAAAATATTCGCTTTTTTTCACAGACGAGTTAAGCTATAAGAGAAGTTCTTTTGCGTAAAGTGAACCAAGATTGATCGACTTACTATTATCAACTGTGGTGTCGGGCCCTGCTGATGCGGTCGGCGGTCCACGAAGAGAGTGAAAAAGAAAAGTATATTACATAGGTGCATAAAGATGCTTAATTGTGGTCATTCACAGGCGAATGTTTTGTTGTGGTATGGGTGACAACGTCCAGCACGAGAAAACATCAGGCATTACGAGAATAACGTACTGAAATTGAATAGCGTGATTTGTTTACAGGGAGCAAGACTAGATTCGCCTAAACGAGGCATGGCAGTACCAGACATTGTATAGGAACAATGCAATAGACCAGTGCAAACACCACCATCGGACTCATACATGGTGCACAAGTTGGCATCACTATAGAAGAAACCCTGCATACAGTGAAGAGAATACGTAATACCCATGTATACAAGTTTTCGCAACTAGCGAGTTAACGATAAAAATGAGTCCACTTAGCAACAGTACTAGTGACGTACTTACGATGATTCGTTCCCCAGTTCACTAGTTCAGCAAATTACACGGCCGTTGATGGAACCGATTTGAGATTGATAGTTATTGAATGGTGGTACTACTAAATTTGAATCGGATGCTTAAAACACGCCGTTATGGAACACAATGGTAGCTATAGATCCTAAGTCAGTCCTGAATGACTCCCTTATAGAATATAATCGTTTGCATGTGACGACTACTCGGAAATCGTTATGTGCACCGAAATTTGCTAGCCTCCTACGTTAGTGTTGCAATATTTACGATAACAGGGTTTTAGCAAGGTTGTGGCAATCGCTTACCCGCATACGGTATTCGGAGCGAGAGCAGCGCTTCAAAACAGAAAGTCCCATTAAACGCACTTTACTTGCATGTACTAAGTTTAACACAGAAATATCTAGTCCAGAGATTGCCAACCTCTTTCAGCCACGGACCCTTTAAATTAAATAAAAAGAAAAATAAATCAGATTAGGTATTTATTATAGTTATTGTTAACATTTATGTATGGTCCAAAATTAACAATGCGGACTGCAGGTTGGTAAACACTGAACTAGTCAAAACGACGCCATTGTTGTCAAATGTATGACATCGTTTTTATATATGACACTCACCGCGCCAGATCCTTTGGGTTTCGATGCGGCCACGTAGGCCAGGTATTGAATGACCTTTTTAGTGTTTTCGGTCTTACCGGCGCCTGATTCACCCGTACACAAGATGGACTGGTCCTCGCGATCTGAAACGCCGTGTTTATACTTAATAAACATTGTTAGAAGATTCACCACAGGCTCACAAAATACAAGCCTGAAATAGTATGTGTACTGTGTTTCACTGAGTGCATGAGGGTGGGTGGCGGAAATTCAGCAAAAATAGCTTAGCGCCCAAACTTTAACACGACCAAAGCGTGGTGCTATGTTGTCCATGGGTCACGCTGAACTCTTACCATTACGGGACTCACCTGTCTCATTGTCCGCTGTATAATAAAAAAATCAATTAAAAACCACTCAACGTGATGTAGTAATTCGTCTTAATAGAATTTAAGAATTGCGTAATACCTATAAGGCACGTCACGCCAAACTAAGATGTTTCCTTTAAAAGTCAACCCAAATACATTTAATTTAAAACTGCGTACTGACTCAACACATACGGGCACTGGCGGAAAATTTTAATTAAAGCGCACACGAGGAAAACACAAGAGAGAAACGTTTGTATGAACGCGACGCTAACCAAAACGGACGGGATGCGTGTCCTTGATTGTATTTAATAAATCCTTAATTACGTATAGTTGTCGGCATTTTGCTACATAATGAAGAGCTATTTCGACACTTTGATTGATCACTTTGATCAGATTTGAACAAGATCTTGTCTTAACACTCTCGCACCCGCGGAAGAGCCCTGCTGTCGCACTAACTAGGCCTGCTCGTTGGAAGTGACACCACGTGCTCACAGAATGCTTAGCGTAAAACTGTTAAATCAATTGAAAACTCACCTGCTCCGTTGTCCGCTATACCATACAAAAAACTTTGAAAGCAGTCTTGAACAAGATCTTGGTTATAACATCCAAATGTCTGTAGATTCGTGGTAATGGAGGGACTTAAATCTTTAACTTAAAATTATTTTAAGAGGCAGGTAATTTTAGCAAAATGGCTGAAAATTAGTTATGAGTGTAGCTGCGTTAAGTGTTACACGGATCTCAGACGTTGCACCATAAGTATTCGGTGTCGGTAAAAAGTTGACATTGTAAGACAAAAAGCCCTGTCGCCGGCGCCATTAGCGAACAATTAGACAAATGGTTCCACTTGCTTATCATACGCAACCCAAGCTAAGCGCACACTTACATGCTTCTAAGAGATAGCGATGCACTAATTACACACTCAGACGGGATGCTCTAACAATTAATTTAGTGAGAAATATTTATACTAATGGATATTTATAACATCTCCGAATCAGCTGTCTGCTTCAAAAAGGTCGCACCTGTCCGAAAAAGGCCGCAACGCGCCCATAGCCCTACGGAAGCTGTGCGCCCGAAAGAGCTTATTGCTTCCCCTGCTAGTTTGCCTCCATTGTCATTAAAAAATCAACAGAAACAAGGCAGGAACGCAGCCATTATTAAAGTAACTGTAGCTTGTAGGATTTTATCACTAGCTCAGTTTTATAACTCCGCTGATTGAATATTCATGGTGCGCGCATAAATGACTTAGACCGTTCGAGATCGGGTCGCGGATCTAATGTCTAATGAGCGTGGAATGTTTGCCATCAACACCATCCACGGCAATAGGACACCACCTGCCTTTCCAATTCGCGGACTTGTCTCTACTACGGCACTACGATTTCAAAACACATGCTTCTCATATACAGACTCTTATATTTAATGTCCTTTCCGGGAAAAGGAATTACCTCATACAACGAATAACGAAAATCGTAGCTAATTATTTCTTCAAATTAATGGATTCCCATGGATTTTGTAAATATAAATATATCGCGCTCTATGATACATGTACGCTCATGTACAACGAAACCAAAAACCGTGCTTAGGTTGTGTGGCGGCTTCACGCCACTTGAAATACTAATATAGCCGGCAACACAACCTAAGCAAACCAGCAGCGCTCCGTTACCGCCAAGGAAGCCCACTTGCTCTGTTGCCCGCTATACCATAAAAAAAATTATCCATGTGATATAATTTAAACGATTTTTTCATTACTATGACTATATCAAGTGAAAACTTAGCCAAAGTGCAAACACTTTGGCTAAGTTTTGACTTGATATAGCCATACAACCAAGTAGGTCTTATATTATAAAATCTATTTTACATTTCATATATAAAATTAAGCGGGAATTACCTTGAAGCATGCAGCGGTAGGCGGTGTCGGTGATGGCGAACACATGCGGCGGCACCTCGCGTCTTTTAATGCCCTTGTACCGCTCCATGATCTTCTCCGTGTAGATGGGCAGCTTCTTGTACGGGTTCACGACCACGCAGAAAAGGCCCGAGTATGTCTGCAATCGGAGATGTCATTTCTATAAACCCTATTACCATCGCAACGGTTAAATTAAATATGTAATGGCTTTATACTCAGCATGTGGACCAGCCTGAACTAAGCCAAGGATTACCTCGGAATTTAATACAAGAAGAGTAGGAAAAGTTTATAAGAAAAAAATATTGTGATTACAGAAAATAGATAGGACAACATATATACAACGACATCTATATACTTCTTTTATGACATCGTATAGGAACAATATAAGTGTAGGTATGTACATTACATATATATAACCTAAAAAACTAAACATTACGGCATACGTTAGTTCTGCAACGCATTAATCAATGTCTTTTGTCAATGATAGCTCTCAATCTTTCGTCACGATCGTTCAATACTCCATTGCAACGGTCTAAACCAGTGTTCTGCAAACTTTTTGTGTTTAAGGAACATTTAGGAAAGGTAAATTTTTAAAGGTACACCACAAAAGAAAAACACTTCCAGGTAAATTAACATTAATTTGTTAAGTACCAAAATAATGAAAAAAATCTTCTTGTTTCTGCGAGAATATAAAGAAGAGAATACTCAGCGTGAAACGTTACTTGTACTGTATTTCGCAGAGTGAATGGAGATATCGAATACCCTTAAAGTGCCGCTTAAACGGAGTAAAAAGCTGACAACACAACCAATGCGCGAAATGTCGCACGGTTGCTCATGGGCGGCGATGTTCTCTTATCATATATAATACCCACCTGCCCATCACCAACCACGCTACAGTCCACGCATTGGTTGTGTTGCCGGATTTTTACGCTGTTTAAGAGGCATTTTTAAAGGCCTCCAACATACGCACTCAGCGAAACAATAGAAGTACCGTTAAGTAATATTTTGTGATCCCGTGGTATCACTTTGGACATGAAATATAACAGAAAATGATTTTTTCCAATTTAAAGGTCTATATTGTTTGTTTGAATAAAAGCAATTGAAGTTCTAATTTTATTTTACTTTATACGTAGTGAAGCAAGTACCGGGCCGCTAGTATGAGATGAAAAAAGGTACTGTGTGAAACAAATTTGAAATTAAAATGAAAGCACTTCAATATGATAAAGTACACTAGACAAAGAAACTACACTACACGATATTGGGGAGGCTGAGCGAGTTAAACTGCTAAACTGCAGGGTCAGTCCGGTCATCCTAATTAGTGACCCTTACTTATACTAAGATTTCTAATTATACTTCCCTAAAATAACAGTAAGAACTCTTCGATAGGCATTGTGTAGTGTAATAGGACTTTTAATTTAAAGTCACGTAACATAACCAAAGCACGCAAGCAAGATTGTGGCACGGCCGTGGTCGTGAGCATGGACGACGGTGATCTTTTACCATATCAGAGATATACATTCATTACAAATATAGTCCAATATATTATAAACACCACTAAAGCTGATAACAGTTATTATATCAAATCCCAAAACAACACATTACTCCAGCCTGCTGGACATGATGCTAATTGCTTTGGTCGTAAAACTCGTAAACCTCAATAAAATTGATTATTAACATTACCCGCTCGACGGGCGAAAGTACAACTGATTTGACCCCGACGTGCGCACTTTGATGTTCGAAGGTGCGAAGACAAAGGAACATCTTTAAGAAATGACGTTCACCCGTGGCAGTGCTATGTTGAAGCATATGCTGACGCATTAATTGGGTCGGCTCGTCCGATTGATACCACGGGTACACAGAATACTCAGCGTGAAATGGTAGTGGTACTTGAAATGGTGCTACTACTGTATTTCGCCGAGTGACTTTTAAGAGCCTCCAATATCCTCATATTAAATGGCGTACAAAGCTAGCAAAGGCCGACAAAGGCAGTAACACAACTAACCAACTTTCTTTTATATACATAGAGGCATGATATGAAGGTTTATCTGTTCGATAAATTTAATTCCAAATCAGTGCTAATTGGGACTCTTCAATAAAGAGCGTACAAACAAATTGTCTTTATTTAACTGAACTTATTACAAGCACTTTTTAACCGTTAATACAATACAAATAATAATAATTCTCACTTAAAGATACAACTGTGGCTCAATTTAAGTAAATCTCTTGTCCATGTGCCTTGCATTTAAAAAAACACAATTTCGAATTTAGGACTATTTTTATTTTTTTAGGAATGCCTAATTCATTGTTAGCCATCGCGGTCGGAGAGGCGATCTCGCCGAGAGTTTAGGATTTGGGATTCCACTCAGAAACAGCGCAATTCAATTAGTTGCTGCTATCGAAGGACAAACAAACAATCTTCAATGGCGGCAACATCTGAGGGTCCGGCTGATAGCTTATCATAACGATAAAGAGGCCAGTTATTACTCTGAATCAATTTGCGTCTTGACCTAACGCTTAGAGGGCGATCGATGATGCCAATATACAGTGATTAGAATCATTTAACTCGTACCCACCGAATATAGGCATACAAACTATAACATAAAAGAGCAAAAATCTAAAACAAACGAAGAAATATATAGCAACAACATTTTTTATAGAAATGTGGTAAACGAGCAGTAGGCTCACCTCGCATAAGCGGTCTTCCGCCCATGGGCAAATTTCTACAAACCTGGATAAGTGAGAGTTGAAGGGATCACAATCTCATTTCCGCTCATAAAGGTTCCTCACTAACCTGAGTTTCTCGCTCATGCACGTACATGGGTAGCGTTTCTCTATTATAGAGGTACGCAGCAATTACAAGTACGGACAATTCTCATGTGCGAATGTAGTAAATATGCACAACATATATGTATTTATGCACATATATGTTTTTAATAGTGTGTATAAGTTATGTTCATTAAATTTTGACATATAATTACTTCATAAGGGTGGGTATCAAGATTCTTACGAAAATAAGACATAAATTCATGCACTATGTAGTTTTTATTGTAGCTATAGTTCCTCCTAAATAAAACAAATGAATAAAGCTCGACTGTCGCTTATAGAGATATAAATAAGTAGCAGTCTCACTTACGGAGGTGGGGGAGAATGAGGGAGAAGCGACTCTCTCTTATAGAGGTTTCTGTTTCTCGCTAATAGAGTTTTTGGGATCTTAAAATGACGGGTCCTGGCTATTACTCTCACTAATTCAGGTTTGACTGTACAGTGTTACGCATTGGTCCAAAGAAAGCCTAGCAAATTACCAGAGCCTCTTCAAGAAGTAATAAAAAAGTAATTTATATCATATGTACCCATCGATTAACCTCCTTAAATTAAGACGTCTTAAAAATTCAATCAGACTCTCGCAACCATTTATTTGTTGCTGTGAAAACACTTTAAGGCAAGAGTATTCTGTGAGCCCGTGGGTTCACTTCGGATGGACCGGCCCAATTAATGCGTCCGCATATGCTTTAGCATTGCTCTCGGGTATATTTATTTTTTTTGGCAAAGTTTATAAAGGGAGAAATAATTCACATAAACTTAGTAGATAGTAAAAAGAAAACAGTAGTAAATTAAATTTAGTAGTACACACTAGTTTGATAAGATTTCAAGTATCAGCTGGTTGTTAAGGGACAAAATTGAAAATATATGTATTGTCGGGGCGTGGCTGAAATTGCATATTATAAGGGACGAATCTAAGTTAAATTAAGTAAATCTAATTTAACTTAGTAGCTTATCTAAATTAATTAAAGATATTTAAATTATCTTCTAAATGGAGTTTTATCTAGTTTAACGCGTATTGATAAAAAACTATGTATTCGCTTCTGCTGGTGGTAATGTGCTAATTGTGCATGGGGAGGCTCTACTGGTGCTCCACCACTTATGGTGGGGCAAACAGCCGGGAGCTGCCACTGTCACTTGAAATGGTTACATTTGTCAAATTAAATAGATTTGTGCAACCTTGCCTAGCAAAGTATAGACCTTTCTTTCTTTGAAAAACACTAGAATTATATAACCTTGAGAGACGACAACCAAAGACAAAATCTACTAAAGACGAAATAATCTTTTGTTGCCATAAACCAATGCAAAGCAACGCTGATCTGCAATCTGATACCTATATAAAGCGAAAATAAATGCAATAAAAAGAAACAGTTAATATCATTAAATTTCAACACGTAATCAGCATTTTTTGAACGCTAAATAAAGCATATAAGACGGCGCGGCATAGTTTCCACGCGGCCACGACCAAATGTGGAGCGCCCTCACCGATCCAATCACACCAAATGTGTCCGCTCATACCAGAGGCACTTATGCCAATCAAATTTGTCGGGCCGGACAACGGAGCAGGTGGGAGAACACCGTGTCACAATCCGCGATTGGTTGTGTTGTAGGCTTTTCGCTCACTCGGCCAAACACAGTACAAGTACCGTTTCACGCTGACTATTCTGTGAGCCCGTGGTGTCACTTCGGACGAGCCGGCCCAGTTAGTGCGTCCGTTTATGCTTCAGCATGCTCGCCCACGGGTGAGAACTTTGTTACTTTCTGCGCAGGAGCTGTCTCGTGATAATATGTAATCAGCTGGATCGTCACAAGTTGTAACGAAAGGTATGTTAGGTCACGTCGGGTGACTCATGTCGCGGGAATGCAGCGAAATAAAACGTATTCGAACGTTTTACTGGCGTATCGACGGTGATCTTTCCGGTTTCCGATTCGCTGAAATCACCAGCGGGCCTCCTTTCTTTCTTTACCTAAATTAAACTAGCTACATAAAATCAGCTGCCTACAGAGGTATTTACAAACCAATACGGCCTTCAACAAAGGAGCGTACCTATCGCTGAAAGGCCAGCAGTGCATCCGCGGCACAGCAAAAGGTTCATGGTCGCAGGACCGCTTAACTTGCTCGTTTGCTGTTTTGTAGATATGCATCCTGTATGTAGGATATAATAGTCGTAAATTATTAAAGAGACTCTTCTATTCCGGTAGCAGAGCCATGCTGAGGCACATGCTGACTATATTAACTATATTGGCTCTACTAAAAGGGCGGCGCAGTGTGTGGTGTGTAGGACCAAATCGATAATTTATTGATTATATAAGAAAAGCAATACGACATCCGGTTTGAGACGTGGTATTACTTGGGCATAAGATGCTCATACCAGGCATTCTCAGAGAAATTTTTAGTTATAATTTAAGTATCTCACGGCAGCCAAAAAATTACACCTACTGAGTTCGTTTCACCGGTGTTTCTCAGTGGACTTAGCTGGGAACCAGTGGTAGTCTCGTTTGAACGTTCAACGAGCTGCATTTTTGTATTTATGTTGAATAAAAATACTTCATTTCACTGGTAAGAAGTAACCACAGCCCATTAAACTACCCTAACATTTATATTAGTTATGAATACGGGTATCGTCTGGCAGTGGCTATAAAGCGACATTCACGTTTTCAAAAGCCCACCACTGTGACGTCACGGGGCAAAGCTCCGCCCTCCCCGAAGGGGAGGCTAGACACCGCCTCGCCGGCCTCTCTCCGCACCCAGCACGAAAAATACCAATGAGTCACGAGCTAAGCCTTTCTTTAAAAACCAATGAACCAGTCCGACGAGATTCAATAATTAATGGCCGACAAATCCTTGACACAGTGCCGACTGTTAACCTATCCTTACACGGATAACAACTAAGGCTGTTGCCGATTTGAAATACCAGCATTACCATGTGCTTGACGGACAACATTTTTCGTGCATAAGCAATGTGCGTTTCAACATGAGTATCTAACGCCAAAACTGACTAGGCTAATCATTTCCTCTAACAAGGCCGAGTTCATTAGATCAACACGGTTTGTGGTTTGATACAGATAATAAAATTATTTATACAATTCCTCTCAAACACAGCAAACCCTTTGAGAGTGTTGAAGTCTATATGTACTAGGCTCGAAATCTGTATGAAAAATTCACTCGCCTCACAAACCTTGGTTTTGGGGTTCACAAAACGTAAACTGTACTTTGTGTGCATCGTGTTTCTTAGCGGATTGAACCTGTAAGTTATGAAGTTGGCATGCAATTATATCCTAGATGTGTACAGATGATGCGACAAAACTGAGTGTAAGTGCTGAACGTGTCTAAGCCACAGAGAATAGAGTCGCGTAGGCACGTATTCGCTAGGCGAACACGTACTTCCGTATGTTGTATCGGCGCTTGGTGGTAGCCTCTGCCAATGCAAGGTCGACTTACAATCAAGATATTTACATATACAATACGACTGATAGGTAAAACCCTCCCTAAGAGGCCGGCCCATGGACTCTCCCAGCTTTTGCTGACGGAAGCTTTTCCGTTAGGAATAGGTACCATCTTTTCTTAAACAAATATGATCTAATATGATGATATCTTTTATGAGTTTGAAAATAGCTCTACAGGCATTTGATTCCAGAGTGATGAGAATGCCTTAAAAACACTAAGTTATGGTACGACAAACATACGAGGTGATAGGGATGATACTTATACAGCCCCTTTTATTTGACACAACAAACATTTACCGGGGTCAGTTAATAAACTAATTACACATTACGAAAATCAAACCACGAGCGTGCTAACTCAAACATTACGTACACACAACATCAGACGAGGTAATCCTTATCGTGGCACGGCCACAAAGGCATCGGACTTTAAACTAGGCTCTGTGTCCCCCACAATAGAGCTCATACTATCGCCATGAGTCAGCTGCGGTCAGTTTTCATTCGCCGTACGGTCGTGCATCTCCTTATTTGGTAATTCTTATTACAATAGCGTATGTCAACGCAAATTGGATAATTACATGTCAACAACAACTCCGTTTTATTCCGTTTAAACAAATTCTCTTATGAAAGTTGCAGTGGTAACTGATAAAAACCAAACGAAAGACTTGTCGCTTAGTGGTTTTATAACCACGAAGCAAGAGGTATCGGACTCGAACCCCGGTCCGAATTAAAATGTATATTATGTTTACCAGTAGCCCCGCGAGCGTCAGAACGGTCTGAGCAAACGTGGCAAAGCCGTGCAGCCACGCAATAATTAAACCGGCTTGTCCAAAATAATACCACGGGCTCATAGAATATGGGCAAATACCGAAGTTATTATATGTGTATTTATAATACTTAAGGGAATAGATTTGGAAAACCACGCTCGCTAGTTATGGCAGTTAATCACAGGCTGCTGCTTGAAAGCTATTCACACACTTGCGAATGCTATGGTGTAGGGACAAGCTTTGGCAAGCGCACACAAACTACGTCTCACACCCCATTTACACGTTCATGTAAACTGTTACACAAAAGCATATTGTAATGGATCCAATTTTCAACATTAAATTGGCTAGTCAAACCAATAAAACCATATAAATCCGAAATAGGCTTACTGGCCAGCTTATTGAATTAACGCGAGATTAGCAGACAGACACCCCCACAACCTCCCAAATCGGCTACGGTCTTCACAAATCGCCAATCGTTATTTTCTATGCAAACCGATAGCTGAGCGATTCGTAATTACGCCGCCTTTTACAACAATCTAGGAATATACATTTGCTTTGTAGTCTTAGTATTGAAACACGAACTAATTTATTCCTGTACGATTATTAATTAATTAATTGATTTCTGTAAAAGTTTGTCTATAACATAATTATTTTTATAGAAGAAACTTACATAAATGAACTTCTAAAATATTAAAATATGTTACAAAATGTAAGTTGAGACGATGAATGTTCTTCTTGAAATTAGTGTTGCCCAAATGCAAGGCAGCTAAGTCTTGGTCTTGCCCCAATACAGCTGGTATTGGTCTTGGTCTTGGTATTGCAGCAAAATTCTTGCAAGTCTTGAAATTACCTATTAGACTATTGATATTTATTAAAGCTTACTTCAGATCTTAGAAAAACCTATCAGAATAGGAACATTTTGAGGTTGAATTATCATAGCCAAAGTAAAGACCAACCAGATTTATAAAATATGTCGAAAGATATACACCTTATATGGTTAGAGAACACGGCCTCCCGTGGATTATCCGCGGTTTCAAATGTGTTACCGGCTTTTTACGCCGCTTAAGCTGTATAAATTCAAAGGCCTCCGATATCCGCACTAATTCAGCGAAACAGAACAAGTACTGTTTCAAACTGATTTTCTGTGAGTCCGTGGTATCACTTCGGACGAGCCAGTTCAATTAGTGCGTCAAAACCGATAAGACACTCGCCCCGCTACTGTCGAGCCTTTCCATAGACCAAATCCCATTCAAACCGGAAATCAAACCATGACGTTTGCATGACATCACTTCAGCTTACAAAGCCGTGCCCATAGCCACGATTCTCAATCAAACCACTATCTTTCTCTTAAGCAATCGGTTTAACCCGTTAGAACTTCTCAATAGTCAGTAGCATCACCGCTACGTAAGAGAGATCGCGGAAAAAACCCCATTGACCTTTCATCTGACAATGCCGTAGCAAAAAACTTTTCTATAGCCGTATCTGCATTGATAACCCGCGCTGGCAGCGGCGCCTCGGCCGATGGGCTTCCTAGAACGTCACGCTCCACCTCGCTGGAGCCTCAGGATTTCTCGTTTCGGAGCGATTGGCTCACGTTACAAGCGAACACAAGAGCCTTTTCGTGTATCTGACGAAAACATACACACCGACCCGATCCTTCGCAGCGATGCATAACAAACGCGGTCGCTTAAGCCTCATGAGTAAAAGCCGCTTCAACAAGTGTAGGAAACATTTAGTCATCCGAGTTTCATGCCAGTTCTTTTCGGAGTTGCCACGTCCGGAACTGGTCCGAAAATGAGGGCACATCATAAAATGATTTATAATTAATGTACATGGTTTTTTTATGAAAATACGAAGGCAAACAAGTTTGAGGTTTACACATTTAAAAACTTTTCTACAATTTTAGTTTTAATGGGAAAAATTTTCGCGGTTGGCAGGACACCAGCTGTCTCAAAGATCTCGACACGGTTTTGATAAATTTGTTAGTATAACTAAGAATTTGTGAGAGAAATAATGTTATTTCTTATATTTTATTATTATTATTATTATTATAAGCGGTGCTCCACCTATGGACACTCCTATCAGAGGCTGAGCCGCGCGTGCGTTGTCGGCCTTTAAATATGAACCAATTTCAATAATTTTCCAATTTATCAGTCATCAGCCGACGGTGGAAGTGTCGCATCCGCAGATAGCAACGACTGCGATAAGCTCTTAGCGCTGCACTTTCATCCAAACTTAATGAACAAGAGATAAAAATGAGGTTATTAATTAATTATATAACTCAATGTCGCTTCACTTATAAACGTGGAAAACGAAAATAAATTTTAGCAAAGTTTATAATTAGTATGTAGCCTTAAATTCGCTACAATCTCCGCATGACCATTCCTACAGGTAATGCATCTCTGTCTCAAAGATTTAATTGCTTTATAGAGCTCAGAATTACAAAAGGATTACTAAAAACTCTTAAAAAATTAAATAAACATTTATCTGTAAACAGTATACAAATATATTTACTTCTGAGAACTAAATATTTTATATTGATTTATCCCAGTAATAATTTCAATGTATAAAAAAAATGTTTAAGGCACAAGGCTAAAGTAGTTTTTTTTTAATTTCCAACCTTTCGCAGCACTCTCGTGTACTTGGAGAAACATAATAAAGTCAAAAAACTGTCAAATTAGCAGTATATTCCATACAAAATAGATGTTCCAAAACCAAATATAAGATATCTCTTCCGTGATCCGTATTCTTCCAGACGCAAACGAATCGCCCTCCCAACTCTTAAACTCTCGACCCCACCGACAGGTGGCGCCACCCTCCCGACAGGTGCATCCACCCAATCCATCCAACTTTCCAACCAATTTCAATGCGCTCATAGTCTATGAAGTTCGAAGGCAGACTTTCAATCAATTACTCACGTTCCTTCGGCCAAACTTCAAAGATCGGACGAATTATCAACGCGAAACTTCGAGAGAGATTTTATAGCTACAATGTAAAAATCTCGTGCTGCGGAATTTTTTTTTATGGAAACAGTGGCAAACGAGCAAGAGGCTCACATAGAATTAGCGGTCTTTTACCCATGGATACCTCTAGCCCATCCTGATTCGCAGATGCGTTGCCAGCTTTAACTTCCCACGTCGAGTTGGTTTTTGGAAACAACAAACTCCATTTAAATGACTCCACCGATTTTATTAAAATTAGGGCGCCATCAGGCGAATCTAAGCCGGATTAGCATATGAACTATAATTATATTTTGAATAATGTCATTAGGCAAACAAGAACATGATATATATTATTAAAAGAGGAGGCTTTGTGTAAAACAAATTTAACTTTGAGTCACCGTTGGAATCTCGATATGAGGCGACACATGACTCAGCCGCGTGCCGCATAAGCCTTTCCCCTCGCAATTTCATAATTTAGAAATAAATTTTCATAGTAATATGCGACAAACAACTTAAACAGATTGTGAATATATATATATATAGTTTCTATAATAGAGACCCCTTGTTCGTAATATGACATTCATTAAATTTTAAGTCTCGTGGTTGAATGGTTTTCTAAGCTTCCGTGACGTTACGGGTACCGGGTTCAATCATCGGCCTTTGGAAGTACTTGCAGTTGTCTTAATCGAAAAAATCTTATATATTCTGTTACTTTCTCGCTGAGGTGCATTAGTTGTTGCGAAAACGAGAAAAAACACTTTGTCTAACTATTTTACCGTGCCTGCATTTCTGAACTATAATATAAGATATTATTTCCCGAAACTACCCTAACCAAAAAATAAAACTCAAAACAACGCCTACTTTAACGAACTCCGCGGAATAAATCCCATCCAATTTAGCGTACAAGATAGTATGTAAAAAAGGAAAACTAAACCAAAATTCATGTAAAGATATAAAATATCTCGACACAGATATCCAAGACGTTGGTTATTATAATAAACCGTAGATAAAAGTATGATCAATCAAGATAACCTCTTGGAGAACATACACAGTGTTGATTCAAGACTACTGACTTATATTTATATAAAGAAATTAGTATTCATCTTAACTTGAACTTTGCCGCGCCGGTCGCAGTCACTGTCAATGAACGAAATGCCATGTTGTTTTTAATGCTGTCATCTTAGAAGGCAATGGCGACACAAACTAATGTTAAATTAAATTATAAATTTAGTTTAGTGTCGTTTCTTTATTTTCAGATAAGTTTGTTGTTACCTTCATTTAAGTAGAGGTTATGTTATTGTAGCTACTCAATAAATATTACTATATTTTCAATTTTTCTTATATTTATATGATACATAAACTACAGTATACATTCACCCCTGGGAAAGCCATGCTAAAGCATATGCTGACGCACATATTGAGCCAGCTCATTCGAATCGATACCACTGACTCACAGAATATACAGCGTGACATGGTACTTTAACTATGTTTCGTTGCGTGAGTGACGATATCGGCATTCGGAGGGCTCTTAAAAATGTTGCTTAAGCGGCGTAAAAAGCCGGAAATACAACCAATGCGCGGCCTGTGCCGCAATTGTCCATGGGCGGCGGTGTTATCTTTCCATATAAGAGACCCACCTGCTCCGTTGTCCGCTATGCCATAAAAAATATGACCCAGTGAACTTATACCTATATGTATATTTGTATGATCTGGTCATAAACTAAGCCACGAACAAAACCAAAATGTGCTATACAATACAGGAAAACCTAGCGAAGCTAAAATTATAATTGAAATATTGAAACGGTAATTTGTTACTATTCACGGTCAAACCGATCCTTGAAATGTTATTACTTATATAGGTAATCAAAATACGTCTAAATGAATGCTTTAAAAGATTAGGTGTT
The DNA here is from genome assembly GCA_018230265.1 of Delias oraia. Taxonomy (NCBI): domain Eukaryota; kingdom Metazoa; phylum Arthropoda; class Insecta; order Lepidoptera; family Pieridae; genus Delias; species Delias oraia. Next base: position 23,393 of record DWCF01001040.1, read on the forward strand.
CTTCACCGATTTCTAATGATGATAAAAAAATTCTTGTATTTGTGTTTGTATGTGGTGGAGCATACCGCAAACCCACATACATTGAGCGAGCCCTATTTGATTTACTTCTATAGGTTTGTAATTCCTTCACAGTTACTCAGTACAGCTCACCTATAGATACAGCTGACGTAAGCAAAACATCTTTCGCGTAACGAGTGATACGCGGAAATCTGTATTCGGGTCAGTGACTAATCAATTTGTGTTGAAAATGTAAATCTTTACCTTATTCGGATTCCGCTAGGTTATGAAAATATACATATACCGTTTAACTTTGGCTTGAGGTAAAAAATACTGTGTATTGAATGGCTGTACTACAAATAATGCCCCGGTGTTTTTTTAATGTTATAGCGGAAAACGGAGCAGGTGGATCTCCTATATGGTAAGAGAGCACCGCCGCCCATGGGCAACCGCGTCACAGCCCACGCGTTGGTTGTGTTGCAGAATTTTTACGCCGCTTAAGCGGCATTGTTAGGGCCTCCAATATCCTCACCCTTTCAACGAAACAGTAGAAGTGCCGTTTCAAGTAAAGCTACCGTTTTCACATGGAGTATTCTGTGAGCCCGTAGTGACTTTTGACGAGCCGGGCCATTTAGTGCATCAGATTGGCTCTTCCACGGTGTCCCACGGTGTGCACTAAATAGTTAAAAGCAAATAATTGCGAGAACAAAGAGCAGAGCTAGTATAGCTTTAAACTTAGACATGGACCATAAACAATTCTAATATCCATCTCATCCTAGACAAAGGCTTCATATTTTCTCCAATAACCTTGTTAGATTCCTTGGAGACGCTCCAAGTTTCCGAGGAGTTTCGAACATCTAAGGCGCCGATTATACAATAACATATTTTCAATATTAATAATACTTGGGAATCTAAAAGACCGTATTTATCCATAAACGGCCGGTCACCCCCAGCACTTACTGGTCCGCGGGTGCGTTGCAGGTCTTCTAGGAACCAATATGACTTGGACTCTTCTTTGAAGGTCATTTTTTTAAAGGACTATCTGCTGCCGGGCGCGGCCATGTGGATTTCACAACTTAACATGGTATTTTGGGCCGTTTTGAAGGTCTCTAAATCGTTTTGATGAAATGATGAAAACACCTCTACAAGTAGCTGATTCCACGGAGTGGAACAGAATGCTTAAAAACGCTCAGTAGTCGAAAGACAAACATCGAGGTGATACTGATGAAATTATATTCTGCCTCGGCGTTCGATGACGAAATTCAGCCGCAGGTATTAATCTCAGGCATGTTCGGATTAATATCATGACAAAGGCGATACATGTTTTAGAGATGCCATTCTCTGAGACATTTTTCATAACTACACTAATCATAAGAGAAGAATGCATTAACAACTACCGTTGCCAGTTACCTACTGAGCGCACACGTCATCGATCCGCGAATCGGATCCGCGCGGGTACAAAGTTCGCGCGCACGAGGGCGATTTGGCCGGGATAATAAAAAATCCCATGCGAAGCATATAGTCTGTTGGAGCAAAAAACCCGTCGGCCGCATACAAAATAAGCGAGCGCAATAACCCCGGAGCGGGGACAACAATGCATCGTGTTCCGACGCTTTTTAATGATAACGCTAATGTATCGTAATATCGCTCCGCAAATGAGTACCTACAATGCACCGACAGTGCCGCTGTACTAATCATAGATTACTCATCGTGAAACGGTTTTGTACTGTGTTTCGCTGAGTGGGTGAGGATATCGCAGGCCCATGGAATTATACTGACAACACAACCAAAGCGCGGGCTTTGGCGCGGTTGTCCATGGCAGGCGGTGTTCTCTTAGCATGTAGGATAGCGATTTCTAACCTCTTTCTAATTTCAGCCACGAACCCACCCCCTAGTGTTTTCAGCACGTTATACACGGACCCCTTAATAAAATGAACAGTAAAAAATCAGAATATTTATTTTCGTTATTATTAATATTTATTTATGGACCCCCAGAGATTCGCGGACTTCAGGTTGGAAAACACTGATTATAGGTGATCCACCCACTCCGTTGCCCGCTTTACCATAAAAAATACCCATTTCAATAGACACAAAATCTTACACATTCTGTCACTCTCTCGCTGTCGTACTTTCGTCTTTGCAAAACCGAGATAAAACACTTTGCTCTAATTTTAGCATATCTTATAAGTGAGGAGGCTGGTCATCTAATGTCTTAGCTCTATCTATCGTTTGTAACTCCTAGCAATCAATCACGTATCAAGAGGCGTAATTGCAGATCCAAATTGAATCATACCACGAATCGGAAAGCATACAAGCGATGTATGCTTGCCAAAACGAAATTGTTATTATAACAAACAAACTCGTTCTCTAGGAAGATATATATTCAAATAGTTACCATTCATGAAGAATGGGAATTTCGAAGAATAGGGCTGGCACCGTGAGATGATTGTGCCATAAAGTTTATAAACGATATAGATATTGTTTTCTTGTGCCTATAGATTCAAAACAAATCAAACAACTATTATAAACTATCAGGTAGACGCGACACATTTTGAGTGTCATCCTATTTGATCCTCTCAGAGCCTTAATTCAAACAACTCGAAAGAAGTTGAAACTGCAAATGCTTCGTTTACCTTCAAGACAACATTCTACGAATTCAGCTCATTAGTTTAGGCTTACAATCGAAACAGTCACTCCAATATTAGTATTTATAACATAATAGAACAAAAATACCAATTATTTTTATACATCACTATACTCAACATAAAATTACAGCGTTTAAAGATTATCCAAACAATTTCACGAAATAATGAATCACTCAATGAGGGATCCGTTACTCATGATTCAAACAAACAAAACAATTCATAAAAATTGAACGCAAGACTCGTGAATCCATCAATTTAGTATAGCCTCTACATTACGCTATTAGAAATGTGTTACAAAAACAACGAGAGAAGTCACAGGGCATTCAAGACCGGCCTGGTAAAGTTAAACTAAAAGTTTAATGATAAAATCAAAGCTCTAAAAAAAATTCTACAGCATGGACTAACATTCATATACATCCTCCTTCTTCGTCGGCAGCTTATATTACTTCGAACATATAAAGAATGTTTAATATATGCCTAATAAAATTCAAATGTGCACGCGATGTAAGAAATATTTAAGTCGTTATTTATTTTGGGAAAGAACTTAAACTATAACAAAATAAACAACAACAGCTAAATGTAATTTTTTTATTCTACAGCGGACGACGGAGAGCAGGCGGGTCTCCTATAACACAGCCAATAGAACACCGCCGCCCATGAACAACCGCGCCACAGTCCGCGCATTGCTTAACCGGCACTTTTCGGGGTCTCCGATATGCTCACTCACTCTACGACATTACAAGTACCGATTCACGCTGCATATTCTATGATTATTATTTATATTAATATTTATTTACTTTTTGATATGTATTTATATCAATAAAGAATTGATTTCAACAAAATCATCCAAAGTCAGCAGCCCTAGCGGAGCTTTGGGTCGTCGACCCGAGTGTTTATGCTTAATTTTCACAAACATTTGCTTCTCATCTCTTTCGCGAACAAGGCACGCATATATTTTACAAATTATTACCATTTTGTTTATACACCGTAAACTATAACTTGAAATGAGTTACTCAGATAATTATAACCGTGATGAATATACGTATGTATATAAAATCCGTGGTTAAGTGGCCAACTCATATGTTGCGCCCGAGGTCGCCGGTCGTCAAACCATATGCAAAAAAAATGTTACACCACCACTTGAACCATGATCACTTATGAATGCCACAAGTCGAATCAATACACATGTGTTTTAGTTTTCAAAACAAATTATATAATCGCCATTCTATTAAAATAAACAACCAAAATGGAAGCATGAACTTTTTTATGAAAATAGCGTGGCAAACGGGGAGCGTGCTCGTCTAGATCAAGGTCTATCTAGGTCCTTTTATATCTGTAAGATTAAGTATCTTTAAGAAAACTTTGTGGAGTAATTGTTTTAAATAAAAGATTCTGCGGGTCAACCCTACTTGACGACAGCTAGCTACAGCAAACATAAAATATTGTAAGACTTTTAAATACAATATTAACTTTAAAACTAAAATAAATAAGGAATACAAGGTTGGACGACACGAGTCTTAATTAAGTCTATTGCGTACATCAACAGATGGTTCGTCACGCTGGCGGATAGCTGGACCGATTGGACTAAATTTGATCTTGAAATATTTATGGCAAGTTCTACCACATAAAGAAAAATATTAACGTCAATATTCAAATGCAAACTGTTCCTTCCCGTGAAAAATGCTTGCAGATGTATTTCCAAACCGATACGACTTGGGGATTTTCAAAAAAGAGTACCTATCCCTAAGAGGCCGACAACGCATCTGCGAGGCCTGAGTGTCCCTGGGCGGCGAACCGCTTGGTCTCGGCGAGCTTCCAGCCCATTTGCCTTCGAATTGAATGGCTGAGTCTCTATCTGGGTACTTTTTTCGTCCCTATCAATTCATTTTGATCAACTAATCTGTGGCATGTAGAAAATCCACAACGACACGTGTTAATACAGAAATTGGTGTAAAGCCCGAACGCAAGGTGGCCATCGAGGCCTTGTAACAAAAACGACCGTTATTATGACTCACGCGCATGATGGCCGATTTCAGTGCCGCGCCTTACGTGTCGTACTAGCATATGTGGCGATGTAGTATTTTCGTATTCGTCATGCTGTGTTACATAAAAAAAGCATTCACTCTTCTGTAATTCTTACATCCTGGTAACGTAACAGGAATAACTAGCATTGACGAGCGTTTAAATCATTCATAATCAGTCCTCCCCATCCCCAATACATCTGAGAAGCTCAAGAAGACACTGCAGTCGGTGATAATTTTACAAGCTGGTGCCTTTTGTTTGGGTATTGCACTCCTACATATCCAAAACGGCAATGCGTAAATGTATTACCTCATGTATAATAAAGACTGCCTTAGTAACAATTTAAAACTATAAAGAACAATTTTTTATATAATAAAAACGGTGGAAAACCCGCAGATTCACTTTGTTTAAGCGGTTCTCCGCCCATAGAGACCCTTAGCTTATATTATGTATGGGTTATATATGGTTATTAGGTTGTTGCCTATGTCCAGCAGTGGACTTGATAGGCTGATGATGATACAGGGTTGTTGGTTAAGTTGACCTAGATCCTTTAAAATTTTCCTAGATTTCACTATGAAACACCATACCTCAAACCTAATAGTTTTCGTTTTGCAATTAAACATGACATGAAATCGGTATGCCTTTTGTTATTACTATTACTTATAACCAATGGGAACAACAAATTATTTTAAGGCTAAACAATCATATTGCGGTGACTAACACAGCACCACTATCGGTGTATTGTTAATTAAATTGTCTGCCACCGAAACGCCACTCGATAAAATGTTCTATGTGCCACAGTCTGAGTATAAAACGACCAGGCAAGGATAGGTCGGGAGATATCGCCGAATATTCCGCTCAAACTAATTAGTAAACAGAGAATTCAATTAGTAAATGATAAACGTTCAATGACCTTTACTCTGTGTCCTATTATAATCCATCAACTGTTACTTCATTCGGTTTGTTATATAAATTGATGGTATTAAATGCGGCTCGTTAGGAGAGACACCACGGGCTCACCTTATAAGAGATGCGTTCACGTGTAAGAAAAAGTGCTTGTACTATGTTTCGCTGAGTGAGCGAGAATCGGCTGAGGGAGGCCCATCAATTGTCGGGTAATGCGATACGTTTTTACAATAGGATTCCAGAAAACGTTTAAAATATTTTTATAAATAACTTTATAAATATATTAAGGGACGTTTGTGTGACAAAGCATACTATAGTGTTGATGATTTTGTAAATGATGTCACGCCTTGGGAATGGGGTCGTCATGCCAGCCATTCTCAGAAGTAAGTTTTGTTACAATTTAAGTATGTATCTCACGGAAGCAAAATAATTATACACCGAGTTTATTTCGCCGACTCTTCTCTTAGCCTGGAGCTGGTGGTAGATTTACTTTGACCTTCAACGAGCTGTATTTTTGTATTTATGTTGAATAAGAATTGGAACTGAATGATACCTTGTGAATATTCATCTAATATACCAAGTTATTATTGTTATACGATTTGCCTCATCTTTCTTTATTTTCATTTACTATATTATATCAATACTATCGAAAGTGTGAAAAATTACATAGATTTATTAATTCAACAGCCGAGCAACGAGAGACTATACTAAAGAAGCGAGCAAACATTCGAAATAACGTTCGCTGCCGGAAAATCGCGTGTCACATCCGGCAACCAATCCATACGTCGCGGTACGACCTTCGCGTCAGCGGACAAGGTGAGGGGGACGGAGCGGGAGAGGAGATATCAGGAATCGACCGCCCGAAAACCGGTCAAGAGCACTACCATCGCACAGAACCTTAAACCTCTCAATACAACCTCTAACTGTTTTAAGCTTAATACAGCGATTTATAACTTTTTACAGCCACAGATGGAACCCTGGAACAGGGTAGGCGAACCTTTATGTGTCAACGTGCTTTATTCTTAAAAAACTTTAATGAGGTCATTGACGCATCTGATCATTTAATAAATAATAATAAACTAATATATAATAATACTAATAAAATAATAATAAACTTTACCATATAAAGCATCGAACTTTCGCTTGTTTAAAAACACGTTCTTTTTTTCAATGTTTTAAAATCGGCGACGTGGTCAAAATTGTGTCGCGTGCCATTGGTTCGCCTACTCTGCTGCCCTAGGATATCAAGCACAGTTTTCAAGGACTGCCTTTATAAAATAAATAGCAAAAAACATCAGATTAAGTATTTATTTTAGTTATAATTAGCATTTATGTATGGTTCAGATATGACACCGCGGACCCACATTCGTATAGGACCCCCAGAGGTCCGCGGATCACAGGTTGGAAGACAATGGCTTTATATAAATAGGCCCACGCCCAACTGTTACATTTAATTTAATTTTTCAGAAAAAAATCTTTTCCATTATTAAAATAACTTTTTCATCGTTTTATAATGTGTTTGTGTGTGTTAAATAAATTAATCAATAAAAGTACTTGTACTGTATCGCCATGTGAGTGAAGATATCAGAGGCCCACTAAGTTTTACCGTAAAAGTCGTAGAAAGCCTGCAACACAAGCGAAAACCATCACGGAACCTTCCCACCTACCCTATAGTCCTTATAATACTTAATTAATGTAGAGCCCGTGCAAAAACTACCGAACGCCAATAAATTGCAAAAAGAACATGATTGGATTAAGTTCTAACATTGTAGTCTTACGCCGTCCTTGAACCACAACAATAGGCATAGACAACGCGAATCCTTATCCACGTAACAATTAGATCGAAAATAAAATATCAGCATTTCATAAGTAGTAGGTACCTTTAAAGTCGTATAATATTGAGATGCTCATTTTCGAGTGTATAAAATTCGCTTTGTGCCTTGAATATTAACCGGAGCCCCAAACTTTAGAGCGACTCGCACATTTGCTTTCCGAAATAAAATATTATTATTCGTTATATTTATTCGTATTAACTGTATCAAGAAAGACTAATTAAAACATATACATATATATAACTTTCTAAGTTCAATATAATCTATTATATGAAAGAAGACAGTTTAGTTACACAATAACTCAAGAAGAACTGGGCAGATTTTCCTGTAATTTGGTATGGACGTAGCCGACAACCTGGATTTGTACATAGGCTTTATCCGACTACAAAAATTGAGGATAATGTTTTAGTATTTTTTATGGTATAGTAGACAATGGAGCAGGTGGGTCTCCTATATGGTAGGAGAATACCGGCGCCTATCAGCAAGCGCGCCACAGTCCGCGCATTAGTTGTCTTGCCGGCTTGTTACGCTGCTTAAGCAGCATTTTTAAGCTCACTCAGAGAAACAGTAGAAGTACCGTTCCAAATACATGTACCATGTAACGCTGGGAGCCCGTGGTATCGCTTCGGACGAGCCGGACCAATTTGAGCGTCAGCTTACGCTTCAGCATGGCTCGTCTACTTTCTCTTTTTACTTCTCTTATTTAATTTTTATATTTATTATTTATATATTTTAATTATTTACTTAATTTTATTTTAACTTTTATGTTTGGTGTTTGACGTATTCAAGTAACGCTGATGTTTCAAAATTGGGCCTGCTAGGTGGCGTGGCGAGCTGGGCGAAGTCAGGCGCGTCCATTAGTAATACATAAATATTAAAATTCGTATTTAACCTGATAGAAACTTTTAAAATTAAACACTTACCATCGACGTGATCAATTTAAAAGGGAAATGCGACAGCGGCGTTAAAAGAATCGTTGCTCCGACAACTCGAAAAGGCCATTATTATTAATTATATCTAAATTACGAGTTCAACCATGTAGGAGCGTCACAACTTTTCCTTCGAATATAAACGAGATATTAATGTTAATATGTTCTCGGCACAACATATCGTTAATATACAATTAAATAATGATAAAAAACACTATGTAGGTACTCCATAGACCGAATATAAACAACAAAGTGTTGAAGATTTACATTCGGGTCAGGGGTCGTTCCTGATACCCCTCGCTTCGTCATAGGCTTGTAAGACCACTGTGCTACGAGGCTCTCAGCCATGAACCTCCCTAGCTACGTTTCTAATATGGAAGAGATAATTAGGCACTTTTATGAAGGTCCCAGAGTTATATTAGTTTGGAAATACCTCTGCAAGCATTACTAGTAGATATCCTAGAATATAATTTAAAAGCATGAAAGGAAAAGGGCAAAACGATAAAATCTATTGCAGGTAAAAACCACATCTAAACCGGCCACTCCATTTGCGAACTACGGAGAGAAGAGCCAGATGAGAACAATCATCATTCGAACAAGGACGAGGCATTTTCGAAGCGTTAATTTGTTATTTGGTTTACAACTGCATCGGAAAATAGATTTCCCCAAGAGAAAACAAAGTAACTTGATAAAAGCCAACTCGTACTTGCAGTCTCAGAAAATCTTTTTGTTTTAGGGTTTTTCTTTTATTATTACAAAGCGAATAGCGGGTTTCTCTAATGTTTGTGTTACCACCGTTTTACGACGCGTATCGCCATAGCCCTCTTGTAAGGTTGAGTTATAAGGAATATAATCAGAGGTCTTATATTGCTAGTGCCGTGAATAGTAATGGATCACAATTGTTGTGGTCTGAGTGGCCTTCCCCCGAACGCCTGATCACACAGCACCTATATTACATCCTTTTGTGTGAAACATCTATTGCACAGATTTATTTCATTATTTTTTTATACCGGCTAGTTATTATTGTCTCACAGGATAATATTTTTTAATATAGTAATTCGTGTGAATATTCTAAATTTGATGGTATAATTTAATTTATGCTACATACAGTACATCAATTGTTGTTAACACAAGCGCGACAAAGATCAAATTAAAAAACACTGATTTCTTAACATATAATAATAGGGCCGTGACGGGAGAGAGGTACGGCTGAGGGTCCGGACGGTGGGTCATCAATATGAGGCTGGAAGAGAAGATGGGGCTTCGCCATCGTTTCCGGCGAATGAAAGGAACTGGAAGCGATATTTGTCATCCGTACGGCTAAACACGATTCATGTTTAACATACAGACTGACGTCGCCCATACACCACAATAATAGCAGCGGCACAGAATGCCAAAGCAATTACAATAGAATGCCTAGCTAAAAGACAATAGTTACGTGATCGCATGAAATCACATCGGGCGTAACGCGATCATTTCGTTCTCATAATAATTTGGCTTCGTAATCGAGCACGCGCTTCACATCTGAAGGAGATTTTTTATTACACAACAGGCAGGTTTCCTATGATTTAGCGTGGACCAGATCACCGCTGCTGAGTTGATCACCGCGACTTTTTACGCCACTTAAACGATAACTTACGGGACCCCGTATCAGTCACTCAGCGCAACATATATTTTCATGATGGTATTCTATGAACTTGTGAAACCACTGAGGACTTCCTATTCTTCATACCCCTAAGTAATAAGAGTGGTAGAAGTCAAACATTTTTATTTGTGCTTATTATTTACTTTATATGCACCCATTGGAGATCCACGCTGAAGCATATGCTAACGCACTACATAATTAAGCCTGCTCGTCCGAATACCACGGGCTTACTGAATACTCATCGTGTAATGAAAATTGTACTTGATACGGTGCTTGTACCGTGTTTCTCTGAGTGAGTGAGGTAGCGGAGGCTCATAAAAATGCGCAGACTGTGGCGGGGTTGTCCATGGGCGACGTTGTTTTTTTACCATATAGAAAAACCCACCTGCTCCGTTTTCCGTTATACCATAAAAAAACAAAAAAATATTTAGCATTAAAAAACCTATATATATTAATTACATTTTTGATAAATATCTTAATAATTGATATGGTATAATAACAGCCGGCGGGGTCGCCTAGTGTGTATAACATAAATTACCTCAAAACCTCTCATTATTGTCCTGCTTTACGACAAGTTTCGCGTGCATTACCGCGCTTGCGCAACACCGCGATTAAGGCCTTAAATGGGCACCGATGCAATGGCGCGGGCCTTGGCGATGTGGGTCGCACTCGCGCTTAATGCCATCTGGTCGAGCGGGACTCGTTCTGATGTAATTGTGCTGACGCTCGTGTGTGCCGCCGTGTAAAACCCTTTTTCTATCAACTATATTTATTCATGTAGGCTAGTTTCATTTTATAAGCAATATATCTAGCACAGTCGCAACAAATACCATTTACCGTATAACACAAGAAGGGTAGGACTGATTTTTTTGGAAGGATTCAGCATTGGTTAAGAATGTTGGGTGTGAAGTCGTAATGTAGGTACGGCACTACACGTTAGACTGGACTTAAGTCGACTATTATTTCTCAAAACGCACGAGGGCAAGGGTTTACAACGTATTCTGGGCTTCATAGGGCGATTGCTTAGTGCGACCCCGTGGACCCTACCTAGCTCTAGCTGTCCAGTATTTGGAAGAGAACACTTCGAAACGAGTATTTCACCCATAATCCAATTTCGTTTGCACAATTCTCTGAAACAGATAGTCATACTATCATTTGACATTGATAATAATGTATTACAGAGTTGCCTTAACCGTTACACGACGTTATGCGGCTTTTATTCGCTCAGGCCTTGGATTTAAGTAAAAAACCAACAAGTAAATGTTATTTATTGTATAATTTAGCGAAAACTGGGGCTAGTTTAATTAAATAATGTTTAGTAACATTCAATATCGACCCAAACAAAGTAAATACAACAAAAGTGCATTCTTTTATTATCTGTATAATGCTATTTTGTTTAATTTTATTATATATATCATTTAGTCGTCGATTT
>DWCF01001041.1:0-34790 GCA_018230265.1 Delias oraia
GGGCAATGTCGGTTACTTTGGTTCGGCTGCGGATAACCTCATTTCTGATTTTATCTCGCAGCGAGACTCCGAGCATTCTCTGACTTCCGAGGACAATCCTCTCCATAGTTCGCTGAGTGACTTTGAGCTTCTTCATCAGGCCGATCGTGAGCGACCATGTTTCAGATCCGTATGTCAACGCAGAATACCAGCATTAAACAGTATCTACTTGTTCTGTGAGAGAGAGGATATCTGAGGCCCGTTAAATTATACCGCTTACGCGGCGTAAAAAACCAGCTAAGCAACTAAAGCATTGTCCATTGGCGGCAGTGATTTTTTACCATTGAAGTGCCTGTTGTGTTGCCCGCCATACAATAAAAAAATGTAATTAAGTCAAGGGATTTAATCTGTAATCTAGTTACCGATAATAGGCAGACCTCGAATTTATAATGTTTTCGAATCGGGTCCATAACTTTCATTAACCTGCGTTATCTTAATACATTATAATTTGTAAGATAGTTGAAGCTGGGTTCATTAACCAAAGAGGCGTATTTAAATTTAAATTAATTAAACTCTTTGTCTGTATATCTGATGAAAAAAAATCTAATAAAAAAAGGTAAATTCGGCGCTTAACAATTTATGGTGCTTTTAACGATCTACACTTGTAATTTAAGTTAATTTTTTTTGTTGTTAATAAATATATTTTTTATTATATACCGCCGCCCATGGACTACCGTGCCATAGTGTGCACATTGGTTTTGTTGCTGGCTTTTTACGCGCCTTAACCGGCATATTTAAGGGCCTTCGATATCCTCACTTACTCAGCGAAACAGAGTAGAAATACTATTACAAGTGAAACTACCAATTCACGCGAGTTTTCTGTAAACCCGTGGTATAACTTCGGACGAGCCGGCCCTATTAGTGTGTCAGCATTTGCTTCAGCATGGCTCTCACACGGTTGAAAAATTATCTATATAGCAATGTGAAACAGTTTAATATGTTAATTGAGATTTTGGTCATAATCCTTGTAGATCAATGAATTTTTCTTCAGGTTCGAAGAAACATCAGTAGATACGCCAACATGCCGCTTCAACAACACCTCGTGTCTCGGCGGCTTTCCGAGGCTCTACAACAAAATAATGATGTTGAAAAATGAAAAGCCTGACTCTATTCTGCTGAACGCTGGCGACAGCTACCAAGGGACATATTGGTATACTCTACTTAAGTGGAAGGTTGTTTTGGAGTTTATGAACCTGCTACCGATCGACGCTCATGTAAGTTATAGAGACACAAAAACATTTGAGCTATTGAAATGACTATTACAATTATAAATACTGAAATATAATACTCAACTTGAAACAGCAGGTATCTATCTGATTTCTATACTGTTTCGCAGAGTGTGTGGATATCTCAAGCCCTTGAAATTATATCGCTTAAGCGACGTAAAAAGCCGCCAATCTAACTTAAGAGCGGATTATGGCGCGGTTGTCCATGGGCGGCGGTTATCTTTTATGATAAAGGAGATCCACCTGATCCATTGACAGCGATAGAATAAACTAAATTATGTATAAAAATTAAAAAATATTATTTTGTTATTTGAACCGGGGATCAAACCCGATATCTCTCGCTTGGTGGTAAGCCTATAAGGCGCTCAACAAAAATTCATGCACTTCTTAAAAAAATAACAACAGAAACATCTGAGTAGGTATTTATTCTTATTATTATTAGCATTTATATATAGTTCAGAGAAGACATCTTGGATCCCCATACATACCTATACTTGCGGACATTGAAAAAAAGATATTTTTTTATTCTTTAGCAGACAAAGGAGCAGGTGAGTCTCCTATTTGGTAAGACAACACCGCCGCCCGTGAACAACCGCGCTATACTCCACGCATTTATTGTTTCCGGCTTTTTCCACCACTTAAGCGGCACTTTTAAGGGTCTTCAATATCCTCACTCACTCTGCGAAACACAGTACATGTATCGTTTCACGTTGAATATTCTGTGAGCCCGTGGTATTCCGGATGAGTCGGCCCAATTAGTGCATCAGCATATGCTTCAGCATGGCTCTCCCATGGGTGCAAAAATATAGTATTAATATACATAGGCAATTGAATTATATAGATAAACTATTATCGATTTTCAGGCGATAGGCAACCATGAGTTTGATGATGGTCCTGCCGGTTTAGCGCCATACCTAAGTGGTCTGAACGCGCCCGTGTTGGCAGCCAACATGGACACCAGCAAAGAGCCGATACTACAGGGACTGTACAAACCGTATACAATCATCGAAAGGCGAGGCCGAAAGATTGGCATCATTGGACTCATTACTACTGACACTAAGGTATTATAAATTAATAAATATTTGATTAATAGTAATAAATAATAAATAATAATAAATAATTGAAAATATAAATATCTAAATGAAATTGGATTTCAAATAAAAAAGTATGTACCTGTGGCAACATCAGCACAACTGCTTCACACAGGAAATATAACACTCGGTTGGCTGGAAATAATTATATTTAATTTATAACTTATTCGGTCTCTAGAAGGGCTTGACAGGTGCCGGGCGAATGTCTTTATACTGTCGCACCCGTGGGAGAGCTATGCTGAAGCATATGTTGATGCATTTATTGGGCCCGTTCGTCCGGAGTGGTACCACGGGCTCACAGAATACTCAGCCTGAAGCGATAGTTGTGCTTGAAACGGTACTTCTACTATGTTTCGCAGAGTGAGTGAGGATATTGCAGGCCTAAAGAAGCCTCTTATGCGGCGTAAAAAGCCGGCACATAAGTAATCTGTGGACTGTGGCGCGGTTTTCCATGGGCGGCAGTTTTCTCTTAAAATAATCAAAAATCTATTTGTTTCAATTATATCGGGTTGGGTTGAAACAATTAATTTCGTCATTATTTTATCTTTGATGCTAATAAGGTTCATATAATTGAACTATTAAGTGACGGTTTGTTGTTTCTACTGTTATCATGCCTTGTCTCGTTATATGTCGATAGTTAATAGTTTCGCTATATTTTGTTTATATAACATTAATTGGGACACGGTTCAATGCGTTAAAAAACCATCATACAGTTTTTATAACAAAATATGCCGATAAAGAAGAGTTAATAGAGACACTGACTTGTTTAATTTGGATAGATAGATACCACGGACTCACAGAATACCATTATTAATTAATACTTGTAGTCAGGATACCGGAGGCCTATCAAAAATCGCTTGCGCCGTAAATTAACCAGGCAACACAACTAAAGCGCGCATTGCACTGTCCAAGGGTGGCGGTGTTCTCGCACCATCAAGGGAAACCCCATCATCTATTATATTCTATTTTTTATGGTATACCGGACAACGGAGTAGGTGGTGGAGAACATCGCCACCTATGGACAACCGCGCCACAGTACACGCATTGGTTGTGTTGCCGGATTTTGACGCCGCTTAAGCGGAATACTTTTAAAGGGCCTCATATATCCTCTTCAGTGAAATACAGTAAAAGTACCGTTTCAAGTGAATATATCTTTTTACGCTGAGTATTGTAGGAGCCGATGGTATCGGTTCGGGCCGGCAAAATAAGTGCGCTAGCTTATGCTTCAGCTTCCCACCAGTAAGATAGGGATGACAAATCCACCTGATCCTAATTTTGGTCTGATTTCGTTCTTTTTATTCCGTGCGCCTCAAGACATAAATTTTTGTTAGAAAACAATGCGATGGATCTTATCATAAGTAGTCATAAAGTCAGTAATATCTTAATGTATATTTTCCTATAGAGTTTGCTTCCTGTCGCCATAAGATAACTGTTGGCAGAGCTAGGGGACATGGCTCGCTAAAATAATCTTTTTTTTTTAAATGAAAATCGAGTGGCAACGTAACTGCGGCTCTGCAGGGGTTAGGAGTGTCCATGGGCAGAGGACCTTGCCCTAGGTGAAACTCCTGTTCGTTTACCATCGATTTTATAAAAAGAAATGTAGAATTTGTATGAAAAGTGTAAATAATTAAATTCTTTAAGATCCTATCATCAGCTGGTGAGGTGGAATTCACAGACCCGCGGACTGTGACATCACGGATTGCCAAAGAGCTGTCTGAACGCGGCGTGGATATTATCATACTACTCTCGCACTGTGGGCTTGACGTCGATAAGTATGTATAAAGATAACATTTATCAAAGAACAAGACAAGTTTACAGATAACTCAGCTCATGTGTAATAATTTATGCATAAATACAATTTAGTATTTAAATTTCACTATAAAATGTAATTTTAAATGATACCCGTGGGAGAGCCGTGCTGAAGCATATGCGGCGGTGTTGTGTGTATGTGGCCATGGACGGCGGTGTTCTCTTACTATGAACAACCCACCTGCTTCGTTGCCCACTATACTATAAAAAATATACATTATTATTTATACCTATGACTTTGAAAATATTTGTTGTAATAGTTACAAAGTAATAGGAAAATACGTAAATGAGTTTATTTTAAATCACGTAATGGTTAATTTGTTTGATATGTAATGAAAAACTCTTGACATGCTGAAGCATATGCTAACACACTAATTCGGCTGGCTAGTCCGAAGTGATACCATGGGCTCACAGAATACTCAGCGTGAAATGGTAGTTGTACTGTGTTTCGCTGAGTGAGTAGGAATATCGGAGCCCCATAAAAATGCCGCATAAGTGGTTTAAAAAAGCCAGCAACACAACCAATACGCGGATTGTGGTGGTGTTGGTGATGGGCGGCAGTGTTCTCTTACCATATAGAAAATCCACCTGCTCCGTTGTCAATATCTTAAAATATGTGTCTAGAGAAAATTTTATTATTGGAAATAGTATAAAATGCCTTCAAACGTTACTTATCTTAATAATTAGATATTATTATTTACATATAGTGCTTAGTTTATAAATCATCATCATAAGCCCATTCAAGTCCACTGCTGGACATAGGCCTCCCCCAAAGACGCCCACCCGCTGCGATCTTGAACGATCTGGATCTAGCGGTTGCCCGCGACCTTCGTTAGATCGTCTTTCCATCGTGTGGCGGGACGTCCCACTCTGCGTTTCTAAATATATAATATAAATACAGATTAACAGTACTACATAATTTTCATAAGTATGAAGACTGGCGGAGATTTTGAGTTAACAAACGCCGGACGTGGGCGATTTTACAATTATGTACGTTGTAATACAATTGTAAGGAGGGCATTTTTAAACTAGCCGCTAGACTTAGGCTAGATTTATTCAATATTGGAAGCTTAGTAAATTGGCATTCATAAAAAATGATATTTTTTTTTCAATATATATATGTTTAATTATATATGTTATAATTTTGTTGCAGATCTGTTTTAATGTTTAAATAACAAATTTAAAGAGCGATGAGAACTTGAAATTGTGTTAGAAAATATAATATTTAGTGTACATGTTTGTTAAAGTATATAGCGGATAGCGTGGTGATGGTAAAATCACAGCCGCCCATGGACAACCGTGGCGTAATCTATGGTTTTCGTTGTGTTGTCGTCTGTTTACGCAGCTTAAGCTGTACTTTATAAGCTTTTTATAAACCCATTTTTTTTGGTAAGAGAACACCGCCGCCCACGGACAACCGCGCTATAGTCCGCGCATTGGTAGTGTTACCGGTTTTTTACGTCGCTGAAGCGGAATTTTTAAGGACTTCCGATTCCGATACCCTTTCACACTGAGTATTCTGTGACTCCGTGGTATCCATTTGGACGAGCCGGCCCAATTTGTGCGTCATATGCTTCAACATGGCTCTCTCACGGGTGAAAATTTATTTCATGAATAATTTACAGAGAAATAGCCCGTGATTATGGAAATGACATAGACATTATTGTGGGTGGGCATTCACATTCCTTGCTCTGGAACGGGCCGTCACCGAGTGGCGAAGAGGTAGCCGGCCCATATCCCGTCTTTATCGAATCTTCCGGTAGTGATCATAAGGTACTGTAAGTTTTTGTGTCTAACATTATGATATATTGTTATTAACATAGATTTAGGCAATTTGTACTAAGCCTTTTCTGGTCGGTTGGTGCGCGTCATCGTCGCGGAGTTTACTGATTTTCTGTGTTTTATGGAAACAGTAATAACGGAGCATGAGGCTCACCTAGGATACGCGATTGCGTTGCCGGCGTTGTTGTGAAATACCTCTACAGGAAGCTAATTTTTCAGAGTGGTAGTTCACAACATAAACTGCCATAAAAACTCTCAATTGTGGAATGAAAAACATCGCGGTGATTCGGATGAACGACTCCTTCAAAGTTGCTATATCAGGTTTAGACTATATTGAGTATATCATCATCATCAGCCTACAAGTCCACTGCTGGACACAGGCCTCCCACAAAGGCGCCCGCCAATTACCATCTTGAGAGATCTGGATCCAGCGGTTGCCCGCGATCTTCGTGAGATCGTTTTTCCAACAGTATATTTTTTATGTTCATTTGGGGTTGTTTTGCCTTAATCACCACGCTTGGCAGGTGGGTTAGTGATCGCAGAATATCTGCTGTACTCGGAAGGGCGCTGCTGCCCCACCCTCCGGTGAAGTGTCCTTTGGTCGCCTCTTACGACATCCCATTAGGAAGACTGGGGTTTGGTACTATTCTGATACGGTAACCACACTGAAAATATAGACATATAGACGCGGAAATATGGATAATATAGATCTATATACGGAGTATATGATAAAGACAAATATTCGTATGACTTTGGGTAATTTTTTTAAATATTTGTTTCCAGGTGGTGATTGTACAAGCATCTGCGTTCACTAAATATATGGGAAGTCTGTCGGTGTATTTTGATTATCGCGGGGAATACGTCAAGTGGGAGGGCGGGCCCATATTCCTCAACAGATCGGTACCAGAAGGTGATTTGTCAATTATTTGTTGCTAATGTGCGTTCGTAGTTAAACTCAAAGAGTGTATTCCTATGACCCGTAGTTGACCTATTTACGCTTTTAAGTTTTTAAAGGCCGCTTTAAGGACTGGCAACGTGCCCGTGGCTCTGCAAGCGCTAGGGGATGCCCATGGGCAGAGAACCGTATCTTCTGCTCGTTTGCATTAAAAAAAATATCCCGAAAACTCCAAGTTTGAAACTCGACTTGTTGTGTCCGTCTGATAGGAAATAGCAGAGTTTAATATATAATATACAAATCTTTTACCTTTTATAAAGTTTTCTAAGAATGAATTCGAATTAGAATGCAATTTTTTTTAAATACGAATGTATCCAGTGGCATTACAGTAGAGATTCCCATGGAAGAGCCATGCTGATGCACAAATTGAGCCATTTCGTCAGGGCTCTCGGAATACTTTGTTTCTTTAAGTGGGGATACCGGTACGTTTATATCGCTTAAACGACGAAAAAAGTCAACAAAGGCTGTTCTCTAACGGTCAAGCAAACCCACCGCTAAAAGTCTATAAGCAACCGTACAAACAAATTATATAGCGACCCCCACAATTTTAAAAATAGGAATAAGGATAAAATACCAAATATAAAAATATTTTGTTATCTAAAATAAATAAAAAGACTTTCATGGGAACTGTGTTCGCTTATTGCTATAATAATTTTTAATGTAAATAAAGTTATATTATTCTTTGATTTAGCTGTACGAAAGTAAAAGTAAATGATTATTCTGATAAGTTATTGTAAATTGTTAAGCCATCTTTGTATTATTCCAGACGAGAGTATAAAAAGTAGGCTAAGACCATACGCTGAAATGGTCCACCGCGCTGAGGAAGAAGTGATTGGTGAAACTGTCAATACTTTATATGCTGATGACTGCGTGGCTGGGGAATGCGCAATTGGCGATCTGCTAGTGGATTCTATGAATGAATATGTAAGTTGTCATCATCATTATTAGGTTCCTCCCAAGTGATACCATAGGTTCAGAATGCTCAGAGAGAAGCGTACTTGTACTGTTTGTGTTTGTACTTGTAACGGATTGTGGCGTGGTTGTCCATGGGCGAGTGTTCTGTTACCATATGGAAGATTTATCTGTTCCATTGTTCGCTATACCATAAAAACAAATAAATAAAGCATATATTCCAGTTTATAGAAATAACTCTAAAATATATTCCTAAAAACGAAATATAATTTTGGTGGCACGAACTTTTAGTTTACCAATCAGAGCCACTTTTAATAGCGTCATTTTTCAGAGCGATGATTAGGTAATACGTTTCTTGCAATCTTTAAGTAGCTTTAATAATATTTGGCTTATTTCAGTGACAGCGACAATCTTATCTGTTTGCCCATGTTTGACAAAGGCCGCCTCCTTTTTTCCACCCCGCACTATTTATATAATAATGAAAAATATAAATTTGTGTCCGACAAGAAATGATTATTCTCGATAACTTACGTTTTATTCTACATTACAGGTACAAAATCGTTATAAGTTTTCAAATCATTATCTTTCATTTATACAAAGAGGGAATATCAAGTCGACCATACCTAGTGGAAGTAAGTAATATTATTTACACACACATATTACATATACAGATTTAGATTTTAACATTTGTAAGATGTTGACCAATCAGAGGCATTGTTATACTATATGGCTTCATTATTCTGGGGTTTAATTGATTGCTCTGTTTTTTGTACGATAATACATTATAAGCACTTAGCAAATTTTATTTACATATAAAATCCTCATCATCATTGTTTTTTATTGCTACAAAACTGTTTTAATATATTAATTACAAATTTATCATTTTGTAAGAATAATAATAATATAGATGTCCACCCACAAGGTGGATAGACGACCTTGTAAAGGTCGTCGGAACACGCTGGATGCAGGTCGCCTCTGACAGGTATTCATGGAAGTCCAAGGGGGAGGCCTATGTCCAGCGGTGGACGTCTTGCGGCTGAAATGATGATGATAAAGAATAATATTGCATAGGAATAGTATCAATTAATGAATATTATCATTTTAAAATATCTAACAATTGTTATTTTTAAAACTGAAATTATGGCAAAGCAGAAGGTTCACCTAGGGTAAGCGGTCCTCCGTCCATGACACCCCTAGCCCTTGCAGAGCCGCGGGTGCGTTGCCGCCCTTAAAGAAATATGTGAAAAGTCTCTTTTCGTGAAAGTCCCCAAGTTGTATTGGTTTGGAAATACCTCTGCTGATTTATTGATTTATAAATAATGATAGCTAAATGAATTTAATAATAATAAATTATATGTTACCTTTTGTTTGGATACATTTAAATTTTTGAATATTTTAATGAATATATATTGAATATTTTAGAGATTACAAAGGGAGTGATCTTCGAGCTACTGCCATTCAATGACCGGATTCAAACGTTCGAGCTTCAAGGAAAATTCGTCCTTAGAGCGTTGGAGAGAAGTGTGATAAGCGCTTGGAGTATGGGGCCATTCAAGGGACCTTATGTATTGCAAGTTGCGGGTAATTTCATCATTTTTATTTATAGAGTTTATTTATTTATAGAGTTTATTTATAGAGTGTATTCTCGATAACTCAAACCTCGTTTAGTTGACATCCTAATTAAGTCGAAATAATGCTATTCACTTCCGCTGAACCTCTAAATACGTGGTATCTCCATTTAATTAGATTTTATACCTCGAACAAAATTTTTTTTCCCTACGAGGCGCTGATAAGAACATATATCTCTGTAATCCGCATTTTATAAATTTAATTCCGTAAGTCGCAGTTAATGAAAAGTGTCCAATCCCAGGCCGAGATCCGTTTAGTTTTTTCCAGTGCATTTAAATTTATATAAATAAATTTGTACCATAAATTTAGTCGAATTGTTGTTGAACTTTAACGCCACAAGTCGAAAATTATTATTATAAAGCGCACCTTTATAAGTCAAAGTTTTAGTAAAAAAATCCTATGTATCCCGACATTCTAGTTAACTCGAAAACTCAGTAACTCGATTTTTTTTAGCATTTCCCTTGACGTTCGAATTATCGAGATCCATCATTTCATTGATCCGTTCAGACATTTTTATTTGATTTAACAAAAAATCCCGCATCGTTAATGATAGTGAATCTTCAAAATTCCAGGTCTCCGAGTGACATACGATCTGACGAAGCCGGAAAGTGAAAGAGTATTGTCAGTCCTGGTTGGTGATACGAAGACGCCTTTGGATCTTGAACAGGTTTACCAAGTCACGGCACCGGCCTATCTGGCTGACGGAGGGGATGGTTTTACGGTGAATATAATCTGTAGAATATATAGAAAAATTTGAAAGTTGACATCTGTCAAAATTTTCATTAACAAACTTCTGCGATATTCTTTTGGATTATTTATTGGTTATGTTACCATAACTATCCTCCACCCGTGGGAGAGCCATGCTGAAGCATATGCTGACGCACTAATTGGGCCGGCTCGTCCGAAATGACACCACAGGCTCACAGAATGCTCAGCCGTACACCGTCTGATATAGAATAAAAATATGGTATCAGAAATTTGTTGAGTAAATGATATTAAGATTTTATTTTACAAATGAATTTGTTAAACGTGTAGACAACCTCTTTTTTGTGTGTTTGCTAAGTGGTTTCGGGTTCGAATCCCAGTCCATCAATAATAAATTATGATTTAATTTATAATTTACTCGGTCTCTGGAAAATGGATAAAAGATAATCTCCATTTTTTAAGAAGTTATAGGTGATAAAAAATATACCTTCGTCATATTTATATATTTTTATTCACATATAACCACATTTTTCTTTCCAATGGGTTTGTTTTACTACATTTATAAAAAGTATTTAGTCATACTTATATACCCCATTTTTTTTATTATATAGCGGACAACGGAGCAGGTGGGTCTCCTGTATGGTAAGAGAACACCGCCGTCCATGAACAACCGCGCCACAGTCTGCGCATTTGTTGTGTTGCCGGCTTTTACGACGCTTTAGCGCCACTTTTAAGGGCCTGCGATATCCTCACTCACTCAGCGAAGCTCAGAAGAAGCACCGCTTCACGCTGAGTATTGTGTGAGCTCGTGGTATCACTTCGGTGAGTCGGCCCAATTAATGCGGCAGCACATGCTTCAGCATGGCTCCCCCACGGTGGATGATCATCAATTATAAACTCTGTGTTGTCTCTGGATTAAATATTCTATTGTTTACAATATCATAACTTCTACAGGGCAAAGCTTTGTATAAACTTTTAGCGCTATATAATTATGCACAATTACAAACCCACCTAGTAAAATAAATTAAATGAAATCGACCAGATATGAATTACGATATATTTCAGATGTTCGCAGAGGGAAGGAAAAACGTACAAGTGATTGGACGTGACGAGATAATCTTAGAACATTTTATAAAGACACACTCGCCATTAAATATAACTACAGATGGACGGATAGTAATAAATCAGTGATTTAGTTGCTTTTTTATATAATGTTATAATAATATTTAATCTATTATAAATACACTAAATAAATGTTTTGAACTTATTAATTTATTATTTAATATGGCTGTTTATATATAAATAAATAATGATACTAAGACCAGGAAGACGTCCTGCGGATACGCCACCTGCGGGTCTGAATTACGTGATGTTTTTTAGAATTTTTAAACTAATTTACATAGTATCATTATATATTATAACATTATATATTACATTATACATTATATATTATAGACAATGTATCCGATGACTACAAATGTTATTGCAAAGTTTCATTAAAAACCATTCATACGTTTTTATATGAAAATATAACAAACTTTAAAACTTTCGTTTCATATCAGTAAGATTGGTATTTTAATAAAATGTATCGTTGTCATTTACTCCATAAGAGCTGGTTCAATGGTTTTTATTGTTTATAATATAGCGGACAACGGAGCAGGTGGGTCTCCTATATGGTAAGAGAACACCGCCGCCCATGGACAATCGGGCCACAGACCGCGCGTTGGGTATGTTGCCAGATTTTTACGCCGGCTTCAGCAGCATTTTTAGAGGCCTCCGATATCTTCACTCACTCTGCGAAACACAGTACAAGTACCGTTTTCTTAAGAGCACGTTGTTTGAGATCTTTTACGTAGTTTCTATAATTCAACCTCATATGTAAATATTTTAAACTCGTGATCAATATTTAAGTACGTTGAAATCACTCACAGAATACTCACGGTACTTGTACTGAATTTCGCAGAGTGAGTGAAGATATCGAAGGTTCATAAAAATGCCGGCGTGAAAAACCAGCGTAGAACCAGCGTGCGGACTGTGGCATGGTTTTTAATTCGTGTCGGTGTTCTCTTACTATATAGGAGACCAACTTGCTCCGTTGTTCGCTATACCATAAAAAATCTCAATTTGTGAAGTAAAATTTGAAAGAAGGTACCTACCTATTGCCTAATAAAAATATTTACTAAATAAAATAATTTTATTACTCGCTCGTGGCCACGATTACCCATAATTAAATCGAAAAGGTTTAATAACATTTCAAAGTAATATTAATAAAAACTGTATGTAGCAAATGACGCTATATCGTGCAGGTTAGATATTCGAATCCCAGAATACAATTGAAAAATAATCAATTCGTATTGGATATATAGATATTAATTATTCATATCGTAACTGACTAAAAACTAATCAGAGGAATTTAATAAACGTTTTTCCCAATTTTGGAAACGTTTTTGAAAATTAATTTCATCATTTACTGGAAAATATTGTTTTCGCTTAAACTAATTTATAATGTCAGTACATGTAATGGTATTTATTATTCAAGTTATAAAATAAATAATTTTAGTTAGAAAAATTTAATAGTGAAAAGTATTTTTAATGAAAATATGGACGTAGGATAAGCGGTTCTCCAACCGTAGACACGTCTAAACAACTCAGCCGAGGGTACGTTGCAGGCTTTTTAAGGGATAAATGTTTTGATAGATATATTTTGACATTTACAATAATAAAATTTATCTCAATACTTTATCAAAACATATTTAAGTATATAATTTTGACAACCAATTAAACTTATGTTTAGTGAAAGAAAATAAGAAATAGTTAATAAAACCTTATAAGTGTTTAAGAATCACCAAAATAATTAATTCTTTTAATTATACTTCCTAAAAAGTATCATAATAGATTTACCCATTAATATATAATTTATTGCATATTTGATGGCGGAAAATTTTGCCGTCATTCAGCAGATAAAATTGTGTAAACTAAAACGGGTCTCTCAACTTTGTTTTTAATGTTTTTTTATAAAAATAGAGAAGAGATCGAGCAAGAAGGCTCTTCTAAAAAAAGCAGCCTTCCAACCACAGACACCCCTTGCTTAACTGATGGTGCGTTGCCGACTTTAAGGGATATGTACGCTCTTATTTCGTAGGCTTCCAAGTCATTCTTTGGAAAGAATTACCTCCGCAAGATTCTACAGAATGTCAGCCCTTATTTATCTTTCAGGTATGACAACTTTTACATATGCATATATTTCTAATTACTTTTTATCGCCTTTGTACTTATTAGAGACAGTTTAATTTATTAAACAATCTTTGATATTAACCGCAAATAGTTATCGATGAATTAATTACACGAATGTTATGCAAGTGATAGGTGGCACAGTGAAATTGCTCATTGATTAATGTAGCCCTTACGAGAACCATCGTCTTTCAAGGATGAAAAAAATTAAGTTTTTTCTTCTATTCTTGTTGTGTTCTAGTGGTTTTAGTTATATATTGAATTGTGATGTGTTTCCGCTACATTTGATGCACTATAATGATTTTCATGCAAGGTAAGGTAATGTTATATGACGTTTAACATTCCCAATGTTAAACGTTGTATAAATATTTTAATGAAAAAAGCTTATTGACCCGTGGGAAAGCCATGCTGAAGCATTTGCTGACGCACTAACTGAGCCGGCTCGGCCGAAGTGATACCATGGGATCACAGAATGCTCAGCGTGAAACGGTACTTGTAATGTGTTTCGAAGAGAGAGTGAGGGTATAGGAGACCCTTAAGTGCCGCTTAAGCGGTGTAACAAACCGGTAACACAACCAATTTGCGAACTGTAGCGCTGTTGTCCATGGGCGGCGGTGTTCTCTTACCTTATATGAGACCCACCTGTTTCTTTGTCTGCTATACTATAAAAAATATTATAATATAAACCAATGCATAGAAGAAAAATATGCATGGAACCTTCTGAACAAGCACCAACTGGTACCTACCTACCTTTCAAACTATTTATTTATTTTTAATTAATTTATTATATAAACCAACTGTTGTAAATTTGGCGATACAAAAATTAAAACCTATGAGTTTCTTGTTAGTTCTTCTCGAAGAGGCATATCTTCCGAATTAATTGTAGCTTTGATATTGTAAATTGACCTGTAAAAATGCCCTATTTTAATAAATGCTTTTGAGTTTGAGTTTGAATGTCCTGAGCTGTTTTGATTAATATCTGCCGCCGAATTTAGACATCTTTAATCGAGGCAGGGCACAGAGTTTCATTTGTATCGTCTAGGTGTTTGTAAGAAATCATAAAAAATCAGTTATTTTCAGTTGTGGAAACAACCGAGCGTGTTTTAAATCATTTTGTTTCCCGAATCACTTTTATGCAATCAGCCATACGTAAGAAACCCACCATATTCATGGACCCACTATAAGCACCTCTGTTTTAAGTCATCTTACGTTACTTTGTTATTTTTTTATGATATAGCTGACGATGGACCAGGTGAGTCTCTTTAATGGTAAGAGAACACCGTCCCTAATAGACAACCGCTTCACAGTTCGCGCTTTAGTTGCTGGAAATGCAATGCCTTTTACGCCGCCTAAGCGGCACAATTTTAAGGGCCTTTCGGTAACCTCACTCACTCACAAACATTACAAGTACCGTTATACGCAGAGTTTTCTGTGAACCCGTGATTATTATAGATTTATTTCATCATCATCAGCCCATCATTTCCACTCTGAACATAGGCCTCCCCCAAACATCTATTACGATCTTGAGCGATCTGGATCCAGCTTTATTTAAGAACTGATTTTTTTCTAGATTCGAGGAGACATCGGAAGATTCCTTACTATGTGATCATAACAAAGAGAAATGCTATGGCGGCCTGCCTCGCTTGTTTTATGAGATAGAGGCGATACGACACCAGTTCCCAGACTCTCTGCTATTGGACGCCGGAGATAGTTTTCAGGGTACATATTGGTACACATTGCTGAAATGGAATGCGACGCAATACTTCCTAAATTTGTTAAATAATGATGCACATGTAAGTAATTGGTAAATAAAACCTTTTTCTTAACTAAATATATTTTCTATACTTTAGTCTGGTTATGAATACTTGTACGCAATTTTCTTCTCTGAAGCATATGCTAAAGCAATGATAAGCTGCTCGACATTATAACAAGGGCTTATAGAATAACAGCGTAAAACAGTACTTGTACTAGTGTTCTACTGACTAAGTGTATAGGAGATCCTTGAATTGTTATCACTCAAGGGGTGTATACACTCAAGGGCAATACAACTAATGCGCGGATTGTGTTGCGGTTGTTCATGAGCGGCGATGATCTCTGACATAGAGGATACCTGCAGCTCCGTTGCCGGCTATACTATTAAATTCTTACATAAGGCCGTTCCATGTAAATCTTACACATATAAGAATGTTAAATAATTTTATCTTGTTTCTAATAAAGCAGTTTAGTTCATAGCTGCTCTCAGATTGTGTTGTGGAACAGTAAACTTATAATTAAGAAAGTATAGTACAATGTTTATGTATTTTTTCTATATCCTTAGATTATATTAGATTTATAGTAAAAATAAGCAAACTATGTAGTTTCTCTAGCATTATAACTATATTAAAATTGTAATAATTATGAGAAATTAAAAAGTCCGAAATAATTGAAGAAAAATATTAAATGTCGTTTGATGGCGCAGTTAACTAGTAACAAGCTGATAATAACATAAATTCAGATGTAGGGACCGCAACAATAACCGCCTCGGTCGGATATGAAGGCGAGGACCTAGCTAAGTCGCCAGACTCACCCCGGTGAGTATTCGACCGGCTGCTCAGGCGGCCAATGCCCCGCGACGTTCCAAGCCGAGGTTCGTGTCTCGCAGGAGATGCCCTTGCGCTAGTCGCGGCTAAAAATCAATTCACGGTGAGCCTACGGCTCGCCACTAAAGACCATGTGAAGCTGAGATGGCTGAATGGCCGGCAGCAAATAGCCCTTCAAAAAAAAGTTAACTAGTTGTGAATCTATTTACAGTTTGGAGACATTCAATTAAACCTTATTACTGTCAAAAATGTCAAACGTCAAAAAAATGACTAAAATCTACGAATTCTGTAGTTATATATATTATATAACTACAAAATGATAGATGGTTTTAAAAAGAGGTCTTCTATGTTTATATGTAATAAATATTACCAACAGGCAATTGGAAACCACGAATTTGACGATGACATTGACGGGTTGGCGCCATATTTGGCTAACTTGAAGGCTCCAGCGCTGGCTGCGAATCTCGACACTTCAAATGAGCCTCGACTTCAAGGGCTATTCAAGCCTTATACGATTATAGAGAGAGGGGGAAGGAAAATTGGCATCGTTGGAGTAACTACAACGGTTACTGAGGTTTGTAATATAGTGAAAATAGTGAAGTTCGGTTTGTAGCGGTTTTGTATGCCACCGCGAAGAAAAACCGGAGACGATCCGCAGTCTGAATAAAAAATGTATATTATTCGGTCTTTGGAAGGGCTTGACAGATGCCGGTCGAGTGTCTTAACAATGTTTTAGCCGTGGGCTATGCTGAAACATATGTTGACTCACTAATTGTGACGGCTAGACCGAAGTTATAACACGAGCTTACAGAATGCCAGAATTAAATAGTACTTGTACTGGGGTTTTAAATTATAACGATCAACCGGCAACACAACCAATGCAACTACGTTGCGGTTGCCCATTGCCCATGCGGTTGCAGTGTTCTTTTACCATATAAGAGACTCACCTGCTTTGTTATCCGCTATACCATAATTAAAACGTTGATAAAAATACTGTCACTCTTTCTGTAACCTGTTGCACAATTAGAACTTCATCATCATCAGCCTATCAAGGCCACTGCTGGATATAGGCCAAAGACGCCTACCTATTACGAGCTTGAGCGACTAGATCCAGCGGTTTCTCGCGACCTTCATTAGAACTAAGAAATAGATATTAATTAGAAACGTTTACAAGTTGGTGAACGTTTTATTATAATTATTTTTATTTGAAAGTCTTTAGCGCCGACCGGTAACGTGAAATTCACTGATCCACGAGTGGCAGCGTTAAGAGAGTCCAAAAAGTTGCACGAGATGGGAGTCCAATATATTATTCTTCTATCACACTGCGGATATACAATAGATGTGTAAGTCTACTAATAAAGACACCTCCCGCACATAAATTGAATAACACACAATGTAATTAAAACAAACCTGTAAACAGAAACGACATTAATTCACCTACGATTTTTTTCAACAATTTTAATTTCACATAACATAAACCATTAAGTTCTAAGACCACATAGTAATAAAACCAATATGACATTTCGTTCATAGACAGTGACAGCTCTTTGTGCGGCAAAAATCAAATGAAGCAATACTATTTTATTATTGTCTGTCAAATAGAGAAGTTTAAATCTAAATAGAATTCATAGTTCATTATTACACTAGCATATTCCTATAGAAAGCGTATTTATTCTGTCACGTTTGCAATAGCCTTGTAGCTTTCATTTGCAGAGAAATAGCGAAAGATTATGGGCAGTATATTGATGTTATTGTGGGTGGACATTCACATAGGGACAAGACCCTTGTATTTCCTTACCTCACAATTGTGCAAAGCAACGAAGATAAAAACCATACGGTAAGTCAATTTTGGCGGCCATGTTTTTTTAACCCTTAGTGACTAATATGTAATTAATTAATTAATTAATAATTTATAATGTATATTAATCCAATTAATAATCACTGTACCCTAATGAATAAATATGCTTTGGGTGGGTTATATTTGCGGCGATTTTACTCTTTGAATGTGTTCAGAATAAGAAAATCTTAAAATTCATTAGGTGCTGGTTGATATTTTAATAATAATAATAAATTTTACAATTTAAATTATATATAATAATAGTTCATAATAAAATTATATACCTAGTGAACTGCCGATTCAGATAGAAAGTGAATGCACATACTACGATTGGTCGACGTTTCGTAGACAAATTATTTGCTAGCAAAATAAGTTCGCAAAAGGAACAATTATTTGCAAAAACACTGAATAAAAGTAATTTTATATTAATTTAAATAATAATCTTTTTTATTATCATGTTTAAAATATATTGATATTATTTTATGACTCCACGATAACGTTAACTAGAAAGTTTATAAGACTAATTGAATGAAGTCTTATCTATGTATAATTATTACGTACATTGAGATACATTTTATGTTTAATTTACGCACTTATTCTAATAAGATAATTATTTTTAAATATATGAAATATGTTACTTTTTTATTTTGTTGTTGAAAATTGTATCAATCTCTCCTAGAATTATGAAATTGTATACCAAGTAGGCATTTTAGGTTTTTTAAAAGTAAGAGATACTTTCTTAAATGAAAACAATTTAACCAAACGTGTAAAAATATTACCTAAAAGTCTTTACATGACGCAAATTGTGATGTGGGAAAATTACCGAATGGGATATGTGTTTGTAACATCTAGTTAATGTGTAAATACATATATATCAAATAAAATTTAAATTTCTACTATAACTACTAGTTAAAGCTAATATAACTTTCATTATTTTTTTATATAAAAGTTGGCAGGAGGTACCTATGGCAAGCTTGGAGAACCGCGGATTCGTTGCCGGCCTTTAAGGAGCATGTGTGCTCTTTTCTTGAAGGTCCTCCAAGGAATTATTTTCATAATTCGTTTAAAATCTTTCGCTTTTAGTGACAAGTAATGTCATGGCACATGGCAGCTTAGAAAACATTTTTTTTCAGGTAATAGTACTTCAAACAGATGCATTTACCAAGTTTCTTGGTAATATAACAATTGATTTTGATTGTTACGGCAATGTCTTAAGATGGTCCGGGGAACCCATAGCCCTAAATGAATCTATACCAGAAGGTAAGAATATAGTTTTGATAAGCAATTTTTATAGACCGTGGGAGAGCCTTGCTGAAGCATATGCGGACACACTTTTTGGGCCGGCTCGTCCGAAGTAATAGCACGGGCTCACAGAATACTCAGCGTGAAACGGTACTTGTACTGTGTTTCGCTGAGTGAGAGAGGATATAGGAGACCGTGAAAAAGTGCTGCTTAAGTAGCGTAAAAATCAGGCAACACAACCAATACGCGGACTGTGGCGCCGTTGTTCATGGGCGGCGGTGTTCTCTTACCACATTGGAGACCCACCTGCTCCTTTGTCCGCTATACTATTAAAAAAAACTTATTTATAATTTATTTAAAATGTGATTTATTTTTTGATTTTAAATATGATTGCAGAGGTATATTATGAACAAATAATAATACATTTTCTTTTAATAATAAATTTATTTTATCAATTTAAAGCTTTAAAGCTTCTAAGATAGGTACAGTAAAAATCTTAGTTTGAGTTAAAATTAAAAAATATAAATTTTAACTCAAGATAATTTGAAAACAAATGGGACGGTTGAAAGACGGTTGAAACGAGTGAAAGTTTTATATTTAGTTTGCTAATATTTTCAGATGAATTTGTTAAGAACGAATTAGCGCCATATGCAAAAAAAGTACATGAAGCCGCTTCGGAAGTCATCGGATACATAGACCAAACCATTGATCATAGAGAATGCGTTCATGGTGAATGTTTAATGGGGAACTTTCTTACTGACGCCATGAAGTATGCGGTAAGATACTTTTACATATACACAAAAGATAAAGCTAATTTAATTACATATAAAAAGATGTTTCATGCGAGTTAGTTGACGTAAAACACATGTAAAAATGACATTAGGTAAATAAATGACATTATCTGACAGCTGTCAAACTGAAAGAATAGCAGATGGGTCTTCTCTATGCTAAGAGAACACCGCCGTCCATAGACCACCGCGCCACAGTCCACGCATTGGTTGTGTTGCCGGCTTTTTACGGCACTAAATCGGCAATTTTAAAGGCTTCCGATATCTTCACTCACTCAGAAAAACACAGTAGAAGTACCGATTGAAGTACAACTACCATTTCACGTTGAGTTTTCTTTGAGTCTTTGGTATCAGTAGGGACTCTCGCGAGTGGGCGAATTTAAATAAATTAAACAATTATTTTATTTAAAAAAATATTTTATTAATATTAGAGTATTTGTTTTAAGTTAAGTATTTTTATAAGATTTCAATACGTTTAACCGCTCCCAAAGAGAATAGTGGTCTACATTTGTATATAATATTATGCAATTTTAATTTTGGATTCACAGCTCTAATATTAAACAACCAATTTTACGACAATTATAATAGTATTGGGATTTATCACATCCTTTTTGGTAATATGTAAGAATTTAGTTTATTTTTTCAGGCGCAGACATTAATAAGCAGTCAGTATCCCATTATCGCACTCGTTCAAAGAAGCAACATGCGGGCTATAATACCAGCCGGAGGTAAGAATGGTCCTACGAGGAAGAAATATTCACATTTATAAACTATATTACCAAATAACCAAAACCTAAACCACTCTAGTTGACATTTTGGTTTAATCATTATAATTAATGAGTTAAATTAATTTAAACACCATATTATTAATGTAGAACGAATTAAAAATTAAAATTCTATGCCAAATGTTAGTCTACATCAGACTCGAAGAAAAATTTAGGCAAATCGGTTGTGACCTTTGAATCGCATAATAAAAACATATAAAACCTGATTTTAAGGATGGCAAAGACATCCCAACTAAAATATAAATTCTTAATTAATTAAATAAAATCAAGGTTTTCTTTCAAATTTTGCTCCAGTTATGTTTTCACGAACGACGAATTAAATAAAGTATTGTGTTTCAGCGTTAGCAGAAGGCTCTGTAGTGGAATTGTTTCCATATATGGATCCACTAACGAGTTTTGAATTACGAGGAAAGTACCTTTATGAAGCATTAGAAAGGTCAGTGAGTGATTTGATGAATGAGGAACGATTTACGGCTCCCTGGCTACTACAGGTTTCAGGTATTTTATAATAGAGATAACATTACTTCATAGTCATAGTTCAAAAACGGATGTAAAAATTATTGCTAAATCAAAATGTTTGCATTTTTATGGTATAGCGGACAACTTAGCAGGTAGATCTCCTATAGGATAAAAGAACACCGCCGTCTGTGGACTACCACGCCACAATGCACGCTCTGCTTGTCGGCTTTTTTACGCCGCTTAAGCGGTATAATTTCAAGGCCCTCACAATCAGCGAAACACAGTACAAGTATCGTTTCACTGATATTACTTTGGACGCTCCGGCCCAAGTAATGAGTCAGCTTATGCTTCAAATCCTTTCAGAGACCGAATATATTATTAATTTTAAACCTACGAGGCTCTTAAGGGTTTAACACTTAATAATTAATAAGTAAAAGTAAAAACAAGGAAGGAAAAACAGCTTTTTACTTTGTTAGTCTTAATTAATTATCATTGTATACCTTTTTTGATTGGTTTTTGTTTCAGGTCTTCAAGTAATTTACAATATATCAAAATCAGTGGGGAATAGAATAGAGTCAGTAATTATTACAGAACCACTTTCCAATGTACCCCTAAATCAAGAAGAGCTGTACCAAATTGTTACACCAATTTATTTAGCTGCTGGGGGCGATGGATATGAGGTAAGGGCATGATTTTTTTAAGGTACCATTTCAAGTACAACCACCGTTTTACGCTGAGTATTCTGAAGGCTGTGGTATCATTTCGGGCGACTCAATTAATGCATTAGCAAATGCTTCAAATGTCAAAATGCCGGCAACACAACCGGAACACATTTATATCCTCTGTCACTTATATCTTTAAAATTTTTGTAAGTTGATATGGGTCGTATATGAAGTAATCGATCTTTGACTAAGCTGAATAATACTATTTATCAATGAAAAGTTAACCTCCATGTTACCTCAATGTTTTTCGTTCCACAACTCAGCGTTTTTAAGACATTAAGACGCGTAGACGTTTTTATGACGCGTACAACCACTCGGCATAGAATGTCTTAAAAATCTGTGGAATTAGTCGCCAGCAGGTAATTTGAAACCAATTCAATTCTTCAATAAGATTTGGGGACCTTCAAGAAAAGAGCATGCATATTACTGAAAGGCCTGCAACGCACCCGCGTGTGTGCCTACTGTGGGTTTGCCACCATTTACATAAAAACTTTAAAGGTTGTATATGTAAGATCTTTGACTAAGCTATAGACTTTTTATGAATACACTTATATCTCTTTTTATTCTATAGCGGAGAACAAAGCAGGTGGGTTGCCTATATGGTAAAAGAACACCGCCGCCACCGCTGAAAAGAAAAGTCTAAACACCTAAACTGGATTAATTTTTATTCTATGTATTTACAAACCGTAGGTCCTGGGCCTATAAACGTCCACACTCAAAGCAAAAGTTTCGTATTAATATCTACACATAATTATATCAATATTTTCAGATGATCTCGAAAAATTTAAGAAATAGCACTGCCCTAGGCTATGATCAAGATCGCTTGAGAGACTATATCAAAGCGCACAAGACATTTAATTTGAAACACGAAGGTAGAATTATAATAAGAAGCTAACATTTATACAATTATTTATTAAATGTAGTTTTTAATAGAACTTAGTGAAATACAATATTTCAATAAAATTTACCGATACTTGTAGTGCATAGCATTGTATTCATTTGTTTTAATTATTACCAGTTTCTGGCAAAAAAAACTTAATTGTGTTTCGTGTTATATAGTAAAAAATATACAAATCTTTAATAACGTTCAATAATTACATGTAATATATATATTGTATATGTAAATATGTACAAATGTTTATACATAGACAATAAAATATTTACTGTGTTTATAAATATAGAGGTATAAAAATACTGGCTCAATTGATTTTGCCAAGGAGTTCTTGTACTTTCTAATTCTATTTCAAATTTAGATCGAAACAAATAAATTGCAATGTCGACAGAAAAAAATGTTTATTTTCGTATTTTGTCCTTGACACGCTGGTTGTATTGTGAAAACATCGTTGAAATAAATGTTAAAAGTAAATTGTATGAATTATAATGACTGAGTCACAATCAAGTTGGGTTTTACATTACAAAAACAATATAGAATAAAGCAATAACAAAATATTTTGTAATTTTTATTTATTCTGTTGAATTGTAAAAAAAATACTTATTGCTGTAGAAATTGAATCTATACGAATATTTTAAACACATATTTGTGTATTGGCGTCATTGATCTGGATCTGACTTGAAAATTCACTAATAGAAAGCTACGTTATTTGTAAGTAATATAAGTTATATTTTAACACCAAAGTGAAAAGGTTCCGTGATATTCAGGTTTCTTTTCGAAGGAAAAAACTGTCGAATATTTCTTAAACAGTAAAATATGTACATATGATTGAGTTTCAGAGATTATTAATGCTTATTAAAATGCCTCGACAGCATAGATCTAACTTTTACAATTTTGTATGGCAAGACGTTACCAGGGCAGGAGATGCAGCTTCGTCCGTTGGGCATCTCTCGAGCTGCGAGCTGCGCCCGACAGACCGCCATTGCAATACCAAGCGCAAAGTTCTATTACCGGCCCTCCTTTCTACGGGTTTTATTGGGTCCAACCCAATAGGCACTGTTTCCACAGGGTCTACACCTTCCCTTTTGCTTGAAGAGCCGTCAGGACATTTACAAACAACACCTACTTACGACATGGCCTTCAAGACCTTCAAAATCTTCAGCTGTGGCTCCGCTTTCCCTAGGTTTCCTTCTCGTTTGCCACCGATTCTATTAAAAAATAATAAAAAAAAGGCCAAACAAGTTAACGGTACGGACCGCTCTGGACCTGTGACCACATCTCATGAAGACAACGTTTGTCAAGTCAGCTAGTGTGATATAAAATAAAAACTCCTATGTTTCGCCTTATTTCACGTGTCTCCTTAATTATTTTTTAATACCAACAAAATAGAAATCTAATCACATGATGGTGTCATGGCCATTATATTATTAAATATTTAATTTAAAAACCAATCAATGTTTTATATTTTACCGTACGTGACCGATAGATTGAATGTTATTGTTATTTAATGTTCTTATAAATTATTAAAAATTCATTTAATGTCAAGTACCTATTTTTATAAAACTTAATAGAGAATTTATTTAATTGCTGCCTATTAGATAAACAGAAGCAGAGGTTCTGCGATCACCAACTCGCCTGCCAAGCGTGGTGATTAAGGTGAATAACCTACCATGACAAGAACAAAAAAGTGAGACGTCCCGCCACGCGATGGAAAGACGATCTCACAAAGGTCGCGGGTAACCGCTGGACCCAGATCGCTCAAGATCGTAACGATCGTAATCGTGGGCGTCTTTGGGGGAGGCGTACGTCCATCAGTGGACTTGATGGCTGATAATGATATAAACAGTCTTACAGTAGAAATTTTTATAGAAATACTTTAAACTTTGTCAAATATAAATTGATAATTTTGATAGATAATGAAGTATCTCTTTGGAGAGCCATTCTGAATATCATATCATATGGTGACGTATTGCACCATTACTAGTACTGTCTTTCGCTAAGTGCAGAAATGTGATTCAGGTGATGTAAAAAGCCGACAAAACAACCAAAGCGTGGATTGTGCGCGATTGTTCTTGTACGGCGGTAATGTTTTAGTTCGCTTTATAATACAAAATCATCTATTTGAATGTAATACTGGTCATGATTAGTCGTCGCAGATTAATTTTAAACATTTGAAATGATAAAAATGTATAAAGCACGTGATTTATTTAAACTAACACTCAGATCTAAGAATTTATTACTTAGTAATAACTGTTCAATGGTTTATGTGATGATTACTCTCCCACAGTGACAGTGTTTAAACATATGCTCTGCTGCTGGCAAGACCGGCTGGCTTCAAAGACCGAATAAATCATACATTTATATCTAGAGTGTGGTTTAAACCTTAGCTTCACGGTATGTAACAAGACCTTCCGGCAATCATCACCGCACTTCGTTTATTTATTTACTAGCTTACTCGGAAAATGTTATATATATACCTTTTAATATCTAATTAGACATAGGAATTATCAAGTTGTACAGCTTTTCAGCAGCACATCTTTCTTTAGCAGCGTTTGTTCTTTTTTTCTTCTCCTTGGTAAATACGAGTATCAAAAAAAGCCTTTTCATTTATCGAGTTCATATATTTAATTTCACATGTAGGACAGCGATGATGTAGCAAATTCGGGCGCACTAATTGAGCCGGCTCATCCGAAGTGATACCACGGGCTCACTGAATTCTCAACGTGAAACGGTAGTTGTACTTGAAACGGTGCTCCTATTGTATATCGCTGAGTGGGTGACGATATCGGAGATCCTTAAAAATGTCACTTAAGCGGCGTAAAAAGCCGGTAGCACAACTAAGGTGGCGCGGTTGTCTATGGGCGTCAGTGTTTTCTTACCACATAGGAGATCCACCTGATCCGTTGTCCGCTATACCATTAAATGTATCCAGACACTACCTCCTACAATTACACAAATAACCAAAGTTTACGTCTATAATAACAAGTATTGTTAAAACTATTATTTTTTTATGATATTTCAATATTGAACCGCGTTTACCTTATACAGACATATAATTATACAGACAGTTGCAGAAAAGGAAGTTAAACTAAGGAAAATAAGGAAAAATCAGGTTCTAAGGAAAAGTTGTTACGCCACACCCTTGAGATAATTTCATTCAACCGTTGCTGTATCTCGTTGCAATTTGGTTGCAATCGCATTGATCAAGCCAACGTCTATATTCCTTATATGAATATGAATGGCAAGAGTTAAATTAGTTTGCCATAATAGTCAGTTTGGCACTGACGCGCGCGCAGCTCGGCACCGAATATGTGACAGATTTGAAGTATTCAAAATGATTCTCGGACTTTTTTTATGTGTGCTAGTGTGTGTGGATGCAAGTGTTATAAATAGGGGTATATACAGATTAGACATAGTTCATTATAATGATTTTCATGCGAGGTAATATATGCAATGATTTAATCAAATATTTAAATTATTTTATCAAATTTTAATTTTTTAAAAATCGTTGTTACTTATAACAATATCTTAAGTAATCTTTCACTGTAACGTGAAATTTTTGCAAAACTGAAATAGAATATTAAAAGAGCAGAGTTTAGCAATGGTTAAAAAATAGTTTAGTTAATTTTTTTATGTGAACGGTGGTAAACCAGCAGGAGGCTCGCTTAGGATAAGCGTACCTCTGCCTATGGACAGTGCGTGCTTATCTGGCCTTTAATGAATAGATTCCTCTTTTGAAATGAAGCAACAAAACAATTTAATATAAAAATTAATTTCTATGAAATAAAGTGTGAATAATCTGGATAATCTTGTGTATAGAAGTAAATTTTCGACCGAAAAGTTTGTCTGTACCCTGTGTAAAGGCGGACTTTTATTCTCATTTGCATAAATCCAAAATCAAAGGACTTACAATTGTTTGTGACGTTTAAAATATTTATTATTTAAATGTTTGTATTATGTATAAGGAAATCTGTTGTGTTAATGCTTTTTATCTAAAAGATTAACTTATAGGCTCTAAAAAGAAAGAAACTTGATATAATTGTAATATTTTATCTATAAATAATTATTTGACAGAAATAAATAAAATAATATATTGCAACAAAACACACTGTAGGAATACAAATCGTTCAACAGCTTAAACGGACTCGTCTTCGAAATTCTAAACAGTCATAAGAGATGAGCTCGACAGAAACAGATGGCGACAGGTCATCCGCTTCAAAAGTAAACCTTGTCCTGACCACGATCCTCAAACATGAGGGACCGACTCAGAGAGAACGTAGGAATAACGGTACTTCATTTGAGATTAATACTAAGTATTTCTTATACTGAGTATCAGCCGTCAATAGGTTGATGATGATGACTAAGTATTTAGTTCTATTAATTTTTAAGAAATAAACTATTGAATGCGGTATACGTCATCGTGCCTAATTTACCACAAACCGGGTTAAATTATAAGCCCTCAGCAATCCTTACCGCTTAAGCGGCGTAAAAATTCGGCAACATAACCAATACGCGGACTGTGGCGCGGTGGTACATGGGTAGTGGTGTCTCTTACCACATATGAGACCCACCTGCTCCTCTGGCCGCTATTGAATAAAAATGGGAAAATTAAGTACGAAATATTGTGCCTTGATGCATACTTACGTGCATTTACCTTGTTCCAGATATTAAAGATAATTATTTCAATAAATTATAAATTCGGATGTCACCTACCTCCATATTAAATTTAGTGAAATTCCCTGAGGCACTGCTTGAGTAATAGAGTCATTTATAGGTAAGGGAATTATGTCCCATTGTTTGCTATTTGCTTACAATTTAGAACGTATAATTAAAGCGGTAAAGGCAAGGCAGTCAGCTGAATGGAATTTTTACATTGACCTCATATTAGTCTAGCTAACGACTGTGTAGAAATAATTCAAAACCAAAAAGTCAGGAAGACAACCATAGTGCAGATTGGCGCGGTTGTCCATGGGCAGTGATGTTCTTTAGGCATATAAAAGACCCACTTGCTCCGTTATCCGCTATACAATAAAAAAAATATAGTCTGATGAATAAGATGTATATTATGAATTGGTATAGAGATATTATATATTATTCTCAGATACCTACCTATAAGAAAAAAGTCAACGAGGCATAAAATAATTTACATAATTTTTGAAGGTTTTATCCTTATTTTCGCACGTGATTCGCAAAATAAGAAAATATAATAGTTTTTATGTTATTCAGAGCCAATTACGAGTAATATCTAGTTATGTGTAGATAAATATTTGTTTATTGTTTTACAATACTCTAAATTCTAAACCATTTTGGTCTTTGTTTTTCTGTCTGGAATGTCATTGTTCTAGGTACGTAGGCAATTGAAATATTTATCGCCGGGGTTCTGGATTCGAAACATCCATATCATATTTCATGAATTATTTTCCTTAAGAGCTGATGGGGTTTTTCGAATTCATTTAAAATGCAAAATATGGTAATACAGTTGGGGTTAGTCTGTAAAATATTACTAATATAAATCGTGAAAATTAGTTCGGATGGGTTTTTATTAAGTACTCACAAAAATTACCGAACGGATTTTAATGAAACTTTGCAATAATATAGCATATACGTCAAATTAACACATTAACTATAATTTTTAATAGAATTATAATTTATAATGATATTGTAGAGTTTTTTTTATTCTGTAGCGATACCTTGAGCTTCATGGTACACTTTTAAAATCATTTAGCTATGAGGCTTTCAATTTTCTGAAATATATTAAAAGTGTCACGTAAGCCGTTGATGGCGTACCGGAAACGACTCTACTAGTACACAATATTTATTTATAACTTCACTGGGTTTGAATATTAAACATTAAATTACATTTTAATGTTACAAAATGTAGATATTATTTCTAACGTTGATATAATTACGAAGTTATTTTGTTGAATGAATGAGGATATTGTTAAACATGCTGCTTAAAT
The DNA here is from genome assembly GCA_018230265.1 of Delias oraia. Lineage (NCBI taxonomy): Eukaryota > Metazoa > Arthropoda > Insecta > Lepidoptera > Pieridae > Delias > Delias oraia. The sequence continues at coordinate 28,644 of DWCF01001041.1, forward strand.
GGCCTAAAAAGCCGGCAACACAAACAATGCGCGGACTGTGGCGCTGTTGGTGATAGGTGGTAGTGTAATTAAGATTACGATAAGAGATTACGATATGGTAAGTCATATAGGAGACCCACCTTCTCTATTGTCCGCTATACCATAAAAAATTACAAAATCTCAATTTTGGTTACGTGCTCACACAATTTTATAGAATATCAACTTCTAACGCAATTTCATTAGTTTTTGTAATTATTAAGGATAATTTATCGTGAACATAACTTCCTATGTATACTAAGTAAACTGTTTACTGTATTTGACAGGTAATAACGGAAATACGTGTCATTTCGAACATGAAGGTTTCCGCTATTGTAAGTCAGTGTTCAGGCATCCGTGTCTTTCAAATTGCTTTGGTAGTCAAGCCTACTGAGTTGGGTTTTTATGGAATGTTTTTATATAGCGGATAACTTGCAGACGGTTGTATTGAACATGAGTATAAGAATACTGTATCAACGATTTGGTTGTGTTGCCGACTCTTCAGTTAGAAGATTCTAACTGAAGAGTCTACGGGCTGCATGAAATTCCTGTATTATTTTTATGAGGCGTAAATGCCAACAATATAATCAAAGGACGGATTATAGTGCGGTTTTCCATGGACGGTGCTGATCTTTATAAGTAACAAAATACCCGTGGGAGAGCGATTCTAAAGCATATGCGGACGCACGAAGTGGCCCAGCTCGTCCAAAGTTATGTTATGGGCTTTCAGAATACTCAGCGTGAAATGGTAGTTATAATTGAAACTGTGCTGTTATTGTATTTCGCTGACTGAGTCAGAATATCGGAGGCCCTTACAAATGCCGCTTAAGTGGCGTAATAGCCGGTAACGCAACCAATGCGTGGACTATGGCGTGGTTGTCTATAGGCGGCGGAGTTCTCTTACCATATAGGAGATCCATCTACTCCGTTGCCGCTATATAACAAAAATATTATCAGAAATAAATCTCTTGAATCTTATATTCCAGATTTGAAGAGACAACAGTTGATTATCCAATCTGTTCCACAAATGACACACAATGTCTTGGTGGGTATGCGCGACTCTACCATGAAATAAAGACGCTGATTGATTCAAAGCCTGGATCTCTCCTTCTAAATGCCGGCGACACATTTCAAGGCACTTATTGGTACACTCTTTTAAAATGGAATATCACACAGCATTTTATTAATTTACTTCCTAATGATGTACATGTAAGTATAAATACAAAAGTAATTTAAAAAGAAAATCAACAATTTCGTCATTCCTAATGCAACAGCCTTTGTCGTCATCATCGTCATCATTTCAACCGTAAGACATCCACTGCTGGACATAGGCCTCCCCTTGGACTTCCATGAATACCTGTCGGAGGCGATCTGCATCCAGCGTCTGTCCACCTTGTGGGTGGACGTCCCACGCTGCGTTTGCCGGTCCGTGATCTCCACTCTAACACTTTTCTGTCCCATCGGCCATCCGCTCTACGTGAGATGTGGCCTGCCCATTGCCACTTCAGCTTACTAATTCGGCGGGCTATGTCGGTAACTTTGTCTACGGATCGCCTCATTTCTGATTTGATCACGTAGCGAAACTCCGAGCATAGCCCTTTCCATAGCTCGCTGAGCGACTTTGAGATGAGGCCGATGGCGAGAAAGCACGTTTCTGCACCGTAAGTCATCACTGGGTACACACATTGGTTAAAAACCTTCGTCCTAAGGCTGAGGTATGAGAAATGACGAAACTGACTGAGGTATGACGAAAAGATGTTGCGTAGTTTCCCGAACTCTGCCCAACCGAGTTGGATTCGGCGGTTGACAGACTTTGTGTTTATTGTTAATTAAGTGTTTAGTGTTTTTTTTAATTCTATAGCAGAAAACGGAGCAGGTGGGTCATCAACATCGCGGCCCATGAATAATCGTGTCAAAATCCGCGCATTGATTGTGTTTCCGGCTTTTTATACCGCTTAAGTGACACTATTAAGACTTCCGATATCCTAACTCACTCTGAGAAACACATTAAAAGTACCGTTTCACACTATTTTGTGAGCTAGTGCCACTTCGGACGTATCGCCCCAATTAGTGCGTCAGCATATGCTTCAGCATGACTCTACCACGGGTGAGCGTGTGTCAAGTCAGATTCATTCTTGTGTGATTGAAAAATGTTTTTCAGAATTGTTGAATTGACTCGGCAAATGTCGTTTGGCCCTGTACATCTCTGACCGAGTTCAATTAGGAGCCTTCAGCAATTTTCTCTTCGAATAAAAAGCCTACATGTTAGTACAGGATGTCAGCCACCTTCACCCCAAATTTTATGAAAATGTTTCTAGTCATTCTTGATTTATAAACAGTGGAGCTTATATTTCGTTTTATATAGATAAAATCAGAATATCTTTATGTAAAAATTATCTCTTAAAGTGTTTTTTGTTCAAACATGTTTTCCATCTATCTATCTTATTCATATAGTCATATGTCACACTCTATATCAATATCGGTTTTTTAAGCTAACGTAATGCCAAGGGTATCGGTTTTTAATCCGGCTTAAATGGAATTTATAATTTAATTTAAAATATGTATTCTTTTGAAGGGTCCTTTTGTATAGTATTAAGATATTATCGCCGCATATAAGCCAATTCAACTCAAAGAATACTGGTGTGAAATACTATATTTCACTAAGTTAAAACCTGCTAAGTTTTGCTCTTCATTTAACTAATGAAAAAAGCCGGCAACGCAACTAATGCGTGGATTGCCGTGCGGTTAACCATGGGCGGCGATAGTTTCATCATTAGGCGATTTATTAATTGACTTCAAACGTTTAAACTTATTAAAATCCTATAAATATTTCATTTACAAGAAGTTGTAAGCATGAATGGATGGATGTCTCTTTCACGCAATAACTACTGAACTGATTTTAGTGAAATTTTGCAATACACATCAGAATTACATAGAGAATATAATTTACAATAATATTGTGTAAATTGGACGAAATATAACAAAATATTTCACGTAAGACGGGCGCGGTATATCTGTTTAGTCCACCAGTATATAATTAATTGCAGGCAATAGGCAACCATGAGTTCGATGATGGAATAGCAGGTCTGGCACCGTATCTTGCAGCACTCCATGCACCAGTGGTCGTGGCCAACATCGATACCACTCAAGAACCAGCTCTGAAAGACCTCTATAAACCACATATCGTTATAGAAAGGAAGGGAAGGAAAATTGGTATAATAGGTCTTACTACAACGGAGACTCAAGTGAGTGATTTGACCCGCTGATTCACTCCTTGTCAATACCTAGAATTTATTCCCTTTGCTGTATTGACAGTGGAAAATCTAAAACTTTACAAACATTGGCATAAAACAATAAATTTGGTATTTTGAAAACAAAATTGTTAAAACTGATTTTACTAAATGAGAAAATATGTTTTTGAACATTATTATATCCGTTTATTGATGAAATGTAATTGATTAATGAAAGATTACCTATAAAAATATATTTTGTAGTATTTTTATTTGTTAATATGTAATTTTTTAATATGAAAACATTTATTTATTTATGTTTCGTAAATAATTCTGCAGCGAGCCTTATGTAAGGCAAAAAGATTTAGTCTGTTGGTATATACATAAATACTTGTCGGCTTTAATTAAATGAATTTAGTCTTACTGCACAAAAGCGACTAAAAACCATACTATAAATAAGCTCGCAGATTTTCTGTAAAGATATACGCTACATACTAAGTTGTTTCCAAGACTTATTTAGAATTCACAAGAGTTAATATAATTGTAGTAATGAATTATTTTTTGTATAGGATCTTCTAACGCAGAATTTATTTAAATAGAAAACACAGTATTTAGTCTTTTGATTGTAAATTACTTATTGACACAAAGTAACTAAAAAAGGATTATTTGTGTTTTTTTATTATTTAGGCTTAGATTTATTTACAGGGTATATGTTTTAATTTATTGGGTAGATTTTTTATGGTTCCGAATACTTTATTCCATAAATAGTGGCAATTAAATTTAAGGCCGGCAACACACCCGCGGCTCTTTAAGGGCTAGGTGTCCATTGGCAGAACACTGCTTGCTCTAGGTGAGCCTCCTGCACGTTTGCCACCGTTTATATAAAAAAAATATTGCGTTGGTTTTGGTATACCATATATTTTAATATTTAATAATACTTACTAAAGATTTTATTGAGTTTTAAGTAAAAATGTCGATTCAAACTTAATTCATTAATTTTAAATTCAAGAAAATGCTTTTAAAATTTGGTGATTTATGAGAATTGGTGAAATTTTATTGACATTTCAGACATCTTCAAATCCCGGTAAAGTGAAATTCTTGGACCCAATTAGTGCTGCGAAAAGAGAGGCTCAAATACTGACAGAAAAAGGAATTGATATCATAATTCTTTTGTCACATTGCGGCCTCGGAATTGATAAGTAAGCTACCTATATACTGAAATAAATAATATATAGACCATATAGTAAAAATTTATAGTATAAATTTGAACGATTAAGATTAATAATTGTTCCAAAATATTTCCTGTCATATATATTACTTAGTTTCTCTTAGAAAGTTTATATTACTTTAGTCATTCTAACTACATACATAATAAAATTATTTAAATATTTCTTTATGGTTTAGCGGGCAAGCAGAACAGGAGAGTCTCCTCTATGGTAAAAGATCATTGCCGCCCATCGAAAACCGCACTACAATCCTCGCTTTGATTGTGATCTGTCTTTTAATGTCGGTTCACCGGTATTATTTCAAGAGCCTCCGATATCCTCACTCACTCAGCAAAATACATACAAATACTAATTCACGCTGGTATTCTGTGAACCAATAATATCACTTCGGTTGAGCCGTTGCAATTTTAAAAATTTAAAAGAAAATAACTTACTCCCTTTTTTATTTTATAGTGGATAACGGAGTAGTAGTCTCTTATATGAAAAGAAAACACCGCCGGCAATGAACAATTGCGCCATAGTCCGCGCATTGGTTGTTATACCGGTTTTTTTACGTTGCTTAAGCGGCATTTTTAACGGCCTCCGATATCCTCACTTACTCTGCTAAACACAGTACAAGTACCGTTTGATGCTGAGTATTCTACGAGCCCGTGGTGTCATTTTGGATGAGTCGGCACAATTAGTGCGTCAGCATATATTTCTGCTGGCCTCTGCCACGTCTTTAATATATATAACAATAATTGCTTTAAAGAAATGCTTTTGTCATGAATTGTGTAACAATGCTTAAGTTGTCAGTATAAATATTATTGGAAATGAAAAATGCCGCTTAACTGGCGTGAAAAAATGCCGGCAACACAAGCAAAGCGCAGACTGTGGCGCGGTTTTACATGGGCGGTGGTGTTCTCTTACCATATAGGAGACCCACCTGCTCTGTTGTCCGCTATACAAAAAAATATATATTTATGCTAAAAATATTTTTTTCCGTTTGATAATATTAAAAGATATATCTATATATCACAGAAGATAAATCTATATATCAATATATATATATTGTTTGTATGAGCTTTTTTTGATTAAATAATTGACTAAACAACATTCTCAGCGTCGAATAAAATATGTAGAAGATAAATTCTATTTAAGTCCATATGTTTGACTTATCGACGATTTAAATGCAAGGAAAATGGCGTACTTCGATATTTTCCAATAAACCTGTCAAATTACTTAGCCGACGCGCCAGCCGGGGCTCTCGACTTAAAAGGATATTTTAACAATTCACTATTGAGAGGGTAATATAGTATTCTGACCCGGCAAACTTTATTTTGTTATACAAATCTTTAATACTAATATTTCTTGTAAAGTAGGGGCTGGTGGGTAGAAAGGTGAAAATTTATTATTAAATTTTATTTTAGAAATTTACAATAAATCAGGTACACATAAAATTTCATGAACTTAGGTTTCTTTTATATATTACAAGCCAAATGTGAAAATGATTTTTCTTAGATGTATGTAAATCTTGTCATGGGGGGTTACTCGCCTTAATCACTACGCTTGGCAGCTGGGCTGGTGATTGCAGAACATCTGCTGTACTCAAAAGGGCGCCCACCCTCCGGTGAAGTGTCCTTTAGTCCCCTTTTACGACATCCCATTAGGGAGGCTGGGAGTGGTACTATTCTGAT